>PHNY01297199.1:3855-27503 GCA_003724115.2 Anethum foeniculum
CGATACCCATGTTTCATACCCACCTCCCTCCTAAGATATCAAAAATCAATATTTTGGGGTTTGAGGTATGGGTTTGGAGCAATAAATTTTACAACCAAACATCATGTATAAGTTTGAAATGAACAAAATCCATACCTGATACCTGAAAAACCTGAACCAAACGACCTCAGCGGAGTTAACACACTTGTAAATCCTTCCCTCCCCACCTTAATTTTTTTTACACATATTTTTGCAACTACCTTTTAAATTTTTCCCTAAAAAAAATTACTTTTTAAATTTTCATTTTAAAAGGCTTGAAAAATAAACTATCACGGCAAAACACATCACTAAATCATATGATCAGATGGACAATAACTAACCGAAAAGGTACTATTAGCTAACCGAAAAGGTACTACTCCCTCCTTCCCAAGCCGTTTCTTTACGTATGATTTGAATACGGAGGTTAAGAAATATGTATAAAGTAGTAGAAAAGAGAAAGAAAAATGGATGAAGTGATGGGACCCATTAATTTTTAATGTATAAAAGGGAGATATTGGAGTAAAAAGTAGTGTGAAAAGAAAAGAAAAGTGAGAAAGTGATGGGACCCATTAATTATTTTGGGTGAGTTTTGAAATGTAAAGAATTGGATGGGACATCCAAAAGGGAAACAGTAAAGAAATGGTTGGGATAGAGGGAGTATTAGTTTTGCATATAGAACTTGAATAATATACCAAAAATAATATTAAAAACTTAAAAAAAAAGTATGTACCTGATCATCTCGGTGCACTTTTTTTTTCCCCAAAATAATTCTATTGAAACAAGTATACACATAACAAATTTAATATCTCGAAAACGCATTAAATTCTGTAAAAATAATAAAATACGTATTCGAAAATATTATACCCAACGCATCAGTAATTTCAACTCAAATGTTTTAGCAAATGTCTCTTTCGAAAACATTATTCAAAAATATTATACCCAACATATTAGTAATTTCAACTCAAATGTTTTAGCAAATGTCTCTTTCGAAAACATTATTCAAAAAAATCTCTTTCAATAAATTATTATGATCACTACTAATATTATCCAGTGATTGCAATTTTTTCTACCATAATTCCATAAACAGAAAACTGAAACTGTCGGAGGCACTTTTGTAAAGATGGTAGGGGTAAAAACGTAATAAAGTGAAAAAGAGGTGTCGGTTACTTAAATTAGTTCCCGAATATATTAATTAATACAGTAAGTATCTCGTATGTTTGGCGGGTACACAAACAAACTTGGACTAAAAAGAACAAAAGTGTTTGGAGTTCACATTTAACAGACCAAAACAAACCCCCCCATCTCTCTCCTCTCTCTCTCTCTCTCTCTCTCTCTCTCGGGAGAGAAATAGAAACCTTGTATATTTCTATAATTTTATTGTCTTTGTTTCACTGTACATACATATCAATCACTTTCTTCATCTCCGATCGTTTTAAATCACTGTGTGAGTGTGTGTGTTTTTTTTTTAATAACATATATTTTTAGTGTTCATTTTGTAAAGTTAGTGTGTGAGAGAGAAAGTTTGAGAAGGGTAAGATATTTGTATGGAGCTGTACGGACATAGTAGAAACGGCTCACAAACGGATCAATGGGCTACTCCGGGTCAGGAAACTGGACTTGAAGGTTTGTTTCTTTCGGGTTGTTTTCGAATTTGTGCTGTGTTTTGTGTTTGTTATTGTAGTGTGTGTGTCTGCGTGTGTGTCTAGGGTTTGATATTTATGGTAATTTGTGATTTTTTTGTGAATGTAGAATCTATGATGCGGTTAGGGTTGTTAGGCAGAGAGTTCTATCCGGAGAGAGGAGGTGTGCCTAATTGTGCTTACTATATGAGAACTGGCTCTTGTGGATATGGTAACAAATGTCGGTACAATCATCCCCGTGATCGGAATTCGGTGAGTTTATGGTTGCATTTGGAATGTAATTTAGGGCTGTAACTTGTTATTTTTGTGCTGTTAGTTTTAATTTGCTATGTGTGGTTCAGTAAATACTTTTTACCTTGGAGTTTTTGGTTTGTGTTTAGCTTTAGTGTAAAGTTTAAAGTCAAAGAGTGTTCGGTGGGATTTTGTTTTACACGGAAAAGAATGCGTTGCTGATAATGTATCGGTTATCTGTAGCATTTATTTCATGCGGAAATAGGGGTGTAATGTGCAGTTTCCATGGACTTGTGCAACCGGTTTTTCGTGTTTAAATTTTGTCGTGTACTCGTGTATGCCTTTATTAGATTGTAGATCCAACTGGGCCACATTTTATTCAAGGCCTGCTTTTTGATTTTTCTATTTGATATGTGTGTTTGTATGTTCAAATTAAAAATCTATATAATCCATGTGTGTAATTTATATGTGTGAGTTGGTTTTGATTTGCTACGCGTAGTTGAGTTAATACTTCAGCCCTTTATTATTACCTAATTTCCAGTTTTATGTTTAAATTATTTGTTAAGTTAAATGCCAAAAAGTGTTTGGTGCACTATTGTCTCCGGGGAAAGTATTGGTGCTATATCAGTTATCCATTTCATTTATTTTATGCATAAATAGGTGTTGTGCGGTTTCACTGCTCTCGTGTACACGCTTTCCCATGGTTATTTTGTTGTTTATGCCAAAAAAGGATTGTAGATCAAACTGAGAGACCATATTTAATTTAAGCCCTTTGCATTGGTCTTGCAATTTGATATATATATGCAACAATAAAAAATCTATATTAATCAGTGTATATTTCGTTATTTTACTAATCAATCACAAACTAACACAATCTATGACAATATCATATAAAAGAGGTATTAGTAAATAAATACTCATCATGTAAATGTTGTGTGGATATGGTGACAAATGTCGGTGCAATTATCCTTTTGATCGTAACTCGGAAAATCATGAGAAATATGTCTGCATTTAAGAAGTAATTTACGGGATGTGCTGTTGTTATTTTTGTGTTGTTGATAAATTTTCATGTGAGTTTCAATACGTCATATCTTTTTATTGTCTAATTTGCAGTTTTCTGTTCAGGTTCAGTATTAAGTTTAAGGTCATAAAGTGTTTGGTGGGATTTTGTATTGAGGAAAAAGCATATGTAGGATAGACAATCTGTAGCATTTTATCCTGCTTTAAATGGAAATAAAAAGTGCGGTTCCCATGGACTTGTTGCCCAGTTTTTAAATATTTTCTTTTTGTCATTTATGTCTATTATTAGGTTGTAGATCCAACTGAAAGACCACATTTTATTTGAACCCTTTGTATTGATATTTGCATTTGATTTATATGTTTAACCACATCCACAATCTATTATAACTTTTGTTTCTTTCCTTATTCCACAAACAAATCGCAAAATTAACACAACCTATGGCAAATATTAAAAGATAGAAGTACTAATACTTGGGAAAGAAGTGACTAATTACTTAATCCTGTGCTAGGTTGGATTTGGTATTTGTATATTTAATATCTAATAAATGCAACATACAGGCTTAATGTTCGATTACAATGAGTTCTGTTTATCAGATTTGTCTTTATTACTTTTTGTGCTTGCTTTCAGGCTATTGAGGCACCTGCCTCAGGTCCCCATTTAAAGGGAGGTCCCACATTTTTATCATTCTTTATTTACTGTTGATACTTGATACTAAACAGTATTTAAATTTCTAATCTCTAAGTTGGATTTTCAATTCTCACGGGTCTAGCTTGAGTCACATATATCTCTATATCTCTTTTAATTATGCTTCATACTTTCCTAAATCTCAACAATTGCTAAATTTAGGTTGTTCCTTATAAATACAATTATTTACTGCTAATAAGTATAACAAGATACTCCCTTCGTCCCCAATATAGTCTTTTTTGAACATATTTTTTTGTCCCATATTACTTGTCTGTGCCTACATTCAATATAAGTTTGTAAACAATTTTCCAATATTATCCTATTATTTGCTATACCTAGTTTTGGCTCTTCTTCACATACACATTGAATTAATGCAATAATTGAGGGTAAAGTGGGAAACAAATATACAAGTTGAATTTTCTTATTATGCGTGAACTTTCCAAAATCGACTATTAAGAGGGAGGGGTATCATTCTTAATCTGTGTTTTTGTTCTCAATCATCTTCAAGCCTAAAAAATAACAGAGGTCAAACCTCCTCATTACCCTGTACATATTTGACAAGAGAAAATATAGCTCTTTTAAAATTTTTGGTATTTAGAAACATATAGTTCTTGTGATGTGCATGCTCCCCTGCTTTTATCTTTTATACTGACACGGGCGGTTTGCGAGCTCATATCTTTACTTTTGTCTTTTTTGAATAATACAGGCATATATGGTTCAGGTTGGCGGAGTTGCAAGGACTGAAGGAGGCGAATTTCCAGAGAGAATAGGGGAACCTGAATGCCAGGTGAACTGCTATTAAGATTAAGTGGTTCTTGATAAATTCAAGTCCCTGTTAGTTATTCCTCAGGTTCTGGTTTTCACTATCCACATAATGAAATATGTTCTTATTCTGCAGTATTATTTAAGGACCGGGACTTGTAAATTTGGTGCTACTTGTAAATTTCATCACCCCCGAAATGGAGGTGGATCTTTGAGCAATGTACCAGTAAATATTTATGGATACCCATTACGACCGGTAATCATCTTTTCTCTTAAGTTAGTTTCTGCACTTTGTGAAAAGCATGTTTATACATGACTATGTTCCTATACATGGCCCTGATTAAGCTTGGTATTTGCTCCTAATCTTTCGAAACAGGGTGAGAAAGAATGCTCCTACTATTTGAAAACGGGGCAGTGCAAATTTGGTTTAACTTGTAAATTTCATCATCCTCAGCTGCCTGGTATATCAGTGCCACCATCTGTACGTCCATATTATCCAACTGTGCAGTCCTCACCCCCTCCTGAACAGTATGGAGGAGCAACCAGCTACAGGGTTCCAAGACCCCCATTATTGCCAGGGTCCTACGTATCAGGTGCTTATGGTCCCCTGCTACTTCCCCAAGGAGTGATGCCTCTTCCGAACTGGAGTCCTTATTCGGTAGGTCTGTTTGTTAATTGCTTCGAGAATGTAACACATATATGACTATCCTTCTTATTGTGCGCTAAACTACATGATTTAGGGACCTGTGAGCCCTGTAATGTCTCCTGGTGCTCAAACTTCAGTTGGACCAGCATCTCTGTATGGTGTGACACCGCTATCTTCTTCTGCTCCTGCATTTGCAGGACCTTATGCTCCTTTTCCTTTTTCTGCTGGTCAGTCAAGCAATAGCCAGACTCCACACCTATTTCCGGAGCGACCTGGCCAACCCGAATGTCAATACTATATGAAAAACGGGGACTGTAAATTTGGATCGTCTTGCAAGTATCACCATCCACCGGACTGGGCTGTATCAAAGACAAATTGTGTTCTCAGCAACTTAGGACTACCTCTGCGTCCGGTATGAATAATTTGCTTAGGATTGTTCTATTCTACAAATCATAAGTTTCTACTAGGGTCTGTTCGGCAACAACTTGTAAGTCAGCTTATGGCTTAACAGTTAAAATCAACTTACTTTGAACTGTTTGTGTAATAAGTAAAAGTTACTTATAAGTAACTTATATGTTGAAATCTGAATATTAGAAAATGCGTACTTATTTCAGTTATTATTTTAAATTTTGTAATTTAACTTCATAAAAATGCATACAATCACTTCAAAAGGTAAATTTTAGTAATTTATTGTTATATTATGAGTTTTTATACATAATAAGTTACAAATTAAAAATTACTAATAAATTTATCCAAACTGATAATAACTTATAAGTCAAAAATTACATGTTCCTTGTAAATAATAAAATACTTGCAAGTGAAAGTAAATTTTTTTTTTTTTTTAAAGATTACCCATAAGTCTTAGTATCTCACTTTAAGTCAAAATTTACTTCATCAAGTGAATTGAGATTTGCATGAAATGAGTTTTACTTTCTGTTTTGATTCTTTACTACATTTCTTAGATATGGACTCTAGGTTTTATAGTGGCCACTGGCTCGTAATTGGTTTAAACAAGTACAAAGCTCCCGAAAATCACTATCTTTATATATTATAAATGGCTGTCAGGTATCGTATTCATATTCACGTTCAGATAAATTTTTTCCATTCAATTTGACCCATTTAAATTACTGGGTAATTTATTTAACAGTTTTTGCACCCATATTTAGGTGGTATATGATCCATCTACTTATTTTGGCCCATTTTGAATTAAATATTTGAATTCCTACTTTAATTATCATTAGTGTTGTTCATGGGAAGCCCTTTAATGAGTATTTGATTAATATTTTTTATTTTGGTAAGTTGATTAATGCAATTTATTGTATGACGTATAACATTAAATATTTACTTAAATATAGTAAATAAAAATTTAATAAACATGAATTGTTGGTGCGGGTAGAATATATTAAATTAAAGAACTTATAGTAGTAATACTTCTTTTACAAATATATTATTTGCTTTTATAATGAAATAATTGAATTTATTATTATTATAATTAATATACTGTGTGCGTAGCATGGACTGTAATATAGTATATATGTAATTTATGAACGAAAATTAAAAGTTCCCCAGAAAACCTGCTTTGTGGTCTTGTTAGATATGTGTGTATATAGTTATTATATTATTACAAGTTCCCCAGAAAACCTGCTTTGTGGTCTTGTTATATATGTGTGTATATAGTTATCATATTTTGTGGTAGTATGCTACTTAATCCAAATACGAAGTAAGATTTCGTGCAAGTGTAGTCTCTCTGCTGATGCAGCAGTTCATTTCAGGTTCAATACAGAAATATTTTCTATAAGTTTCAAAATGAGAAGTTTAGTTTGCTAGAAAATTGAGTGATCCTTGAGTAACTTGAAAGAAGATGGAGTTTAAGATATAGTCGAAGTGAAGTCTATACTTATATGTTATTTCCAATTTGTTTCAACCTGCACCATAATACTTTTGTCTGATTTCAACATCAGGAATAGTTTTGGGTTATCTGAATAACTGACAGTATGATAATTAGTGTCAGGAGCAATAAGATGCCTACTTAAGGGTGTTCCTGTAAAGAACCACATCAACTCTTCAATCGGTGTTGAAGGTTTGGGAAATAGTTTCAGATATTTATTTATTTACATATCTTAGTTGGGAAAACATTAGAGCAGATGAGACCAAATAATCTGTTGAGACTTGAGAAGAGAACTTTTTGTCAATAGACTGTTGATCTATTTTTTAAGGAGTGCAATAATCGTATTCTCAGGTTCTCTATCGCAGTAAAAGTGCCATGGAGGGAATGTGCACTGCTTTTCTTTCTGTAAATTATTATCCCATAATCTTTTTTTATTATTTCATAATCTATTTAGTACAACTAAATGTAGCTCTGGGCTCTGTTCATTATTGAGATCAGTGTGAACAGTTTAATCGGCTATCAGTTTTGGTGTCAGAAAGTGTTGTCTTTAGGCAGTTTCCATTCTCATTTGTAATTTTCTGATCGTAGTATATTACTCATGTTAATATATTCCATTTTCCAGTATTTTCAAATGTATGAATTTAATGTTTGAGCGTTTTGCTGCTGGTATTTGTATTGTTATGGTCAAATTTCCGAATGCACCCACCCAAAAAAACTTTATTTGCCAACTTACGTCCTTTATTATTCTTGATTTTTCCATGCCATCATCATGTTAATACACTGGGGTGTTTCTGATTCTATTGATGTCTACTAGAAGGAATGTTGAAAAGTGATCTGTCCCCTTGCCGTTGCCACCACACAGATTATGCTTTTTGGAGTCGCATTCCATTCTAATTTTCTTTTGTGAACAGGGTGTGCAACCTTGCAGTTTCTATATGCAGAATAAATACTGCAAATTTGGGCAGACTTGCAAATTTGATCATCCGGTGGGAGCTACAAGATACAACACATCCGCTTCATCTCTCATTGACATCCCAATTGCTCCATACATGCTTCAGTCTACCCCTACTACAACTCTTCCATTTCCAGAGCTGCAGCCTGAATTTGTATCATCAGGGTCTAACCTGGATCCTCATTTGACTTAAACTGCTACATGGAGCACTGCAAGAGACTATGCAAGTTTCACTTATTGGTGATCTAGTTTTCTTGTCAGAATTTTCCCCTGAGTAACAGTTAGTGCAGACGAAAACAAGGACAAGCTCACCGTCAATCTGAAACTGTAAAAAATGCTGCTCAATAATCGTCAATGTTCGGTTGCGCACCTATTTTTGGTTTTCTAGTTCTAGATCTGGAAAGCTAATGTAGTTTATTGTGTGAAGTTTTAAGTTTTCAAACTTTGATGACCTACTTGGTACATTGCTCATGGTATATAGATAACTCAGGCAAATCTTTGTGGAGCATATAATCTCGAATAACAAGCTTGATATGAAAAGATCAAACCTGCTCTTTCTCACTTCTTGCTCAATATTAGAAAAGATCAAATCTTTTTAGAAAAGCTCAATATGATTGCTTCTACACCTAGCTTGCAAACCAGTAATTCCTTCTCAATTTCTTGTTGCTAAATCATCAGTTCAACCTTCGGTTCTGGACTGCACAAGTTTTTAGTAAAATAAGAATTGCAGAAGGTGACAAATGGTAGCATTGATTGTCATGTTGCAACAAAGATACGAAAGAATGATGTTAAAAATGCAGTCGTTTGTATCGGAAAGGATAAAAGACATGGACCATTACCATTTGCTATCAGTAAAATTCTATTATTTGTCAAACAATTTATTTAAAAAGAAAAAAGGAACATTAGATATCGTAAGTTTCTAAAAACAACAGTGCTTGGCATCTAATTGTTCGGAAATCGGTATTTTTCTCTCGATTAAATCTAGTTATGTATTACCGTTTATTATAATATTTTATATTTATATTATGCTGGCAAAATTCTCTTAATGTGAGAAAAAAAATAGATATAGAATTTAGATTCTCACTTCTCTCTCATTTTACTCAAACTAAAATCACCGGTTATATAGAAAAAGAACATATTGTTTTATAGTGTAAAAAAAACGGTTTAACTTTTGGTGACGAATTTATTAAAATTTGTGTTGGAGGTCCACCTTCGTTGGGCCGAATGTAATGGGCCGAATGTAGGTATATGATGGCAGGCCGAAGAGTCGATCGAAAGCATACCAAAGCCCAAAGCCCATACAGCAGGAGGAAGGCCCACGAAAGAGGAGAAATACGTGGTCCACTGAGGCTCAACGTTCTCCCCCACGATCGTAACCGAAGGAGGATATTACTGGGAGAGGTTTACATTCACAACACACACAATCACATACAATTCTCGGCACTTGTATTCTCTGAAAACCTACCCTATAAGATTGATTTATTCTCACGCCGGAGGTGAATCGGGGGACAATCCCTCGCATTCTTTTCGTTGCAGGTTGTGCTCCGAAGATAGTTTGTAGTTACCGAAGATACAGAAATCTGGTTCCAACAATTTGATTATTCTACGAATATTCTACGATTATATTGGGGAAGTTAATAAATCAATGAAATATATTGCTCTAACATTTGTATAGTGCAAAATCAGGTTATTTATTGTTTCTGTCTATAAATTTGTTGGTAGTAATCATAAATTGCAAGTACATTATTTTAGAGAATAAATTGATTCTTATAATAATTATAAAAATAAAAAGAGTAATTATAGATTTCTCAATTAATATATGAATTTTTCTAATACATGCCCAAGTGCTAAGTTTTATACATTTAACTTATTTTAATTGATATAACTTTTTTGTATGCAGGAGAGTGCACCATTATTAAAATATGAAATCCAATTAACTAAGAAAACCTTTAATATATTTACTTGTATACCTAGAGGTGAGAATTAAGATGAACCTATTAGCGTTTTCCCTTCTCTACCAATACCATACATATTTTTGAAAATAGTCGATTATTATGGAGCCAAAATGATTTTTAAAATGATTTTGAAATATTAACGTGTAAAATGTAAAATGTATATATAATAATTTTTCTGTATGCCTAAAATTAAAACGTTACATTATTCAGAAATTTTTTGGAAACTAACCAACGCTACTCATTTTTAGGTCTTTCTTGGTTATCAGTTCTATCTATCTACAGAACCTAGAAGAAAGCAGTTTTGGAAGTTACAAAAAGAGTAGATTTGGTGTAAGCTGGCAAAGGGCAATCTAGGAAACGCGTAACGTTTCGGAAAAAGTGCCCAAACATTGTGTCTGAACGTACGCACAAGTATAAATAATAACGATACAATACAAACTGGCACAATGCATAAAAAATTAGTGGTGCATACGAGGACCTCTTCCTGTTGCCGCCCTTGGTTTCACCATTCTCGAGGAACCCCTCACTACTTCATTCATTCTCAACCAAATTCATAATACTACTAATGTGTATCTCTTTCACATTCATGTATGCTCAGCTCGTAAATTGCATTATACTACAAATATTTTTGTAGCTTCATTTAGACCTCTCCAACACTCTTAACCAGATTATCTCCAGGTACTTTTGTTCTTTTTTTATTTGATTTTGTTGTCTGAACTTGTGTGTGATGTATTAAAAGTGAACAATCACACAGATTCTGAACTGTTTTAGTTGGACGGAGTTCATGCAGTTATGTGGTGCTATTCATGGTTTTGTTATATTTGTGGGGTATTTTTTGTTTTTAGTTATTTTAGCTTATTTACACACACATAATGGTGTTTGATAAATTAAGTTAGCCTTACGATTTACAAAGCGGTGATAGATATGCATGATTAAGAAGACGTTTATTCGAATTGTAGAATACGCAGGCTAAGATGATTTTTAGTGGAAGGTGACCCCCATATAGTATGTTATAGTATTTATGTTTAGGCAGTGGAAGGTAAAATGAATTTGAGAAGAAGACATCCGTTCCAGTGCTTTTGATTTAGTTATTCTGCCTTGGAGGAGTGTATTGGTAATGTCAAAACCACTTTATTACGATTATTTGAGCTTATTACAAAGAATATTTGATAATAATAAGGTTCCTATTGCAACTTTTGCCTGATGTAGTAGTGTGTTGTCATAAGAGGAAACTTGTTAATGATTTAGGTACGGTTGGTATCAATTTCAGTGTCACTTTTGGATGGAAATCAATCATGATTATGTTCAGATAACTCTTGGGTAGAAGAAACTTTTCTGGAAAATTTCATGCTAATCACGTAGTCTAGAACAATTTAGTGATATACAAGTTATGATTCAGGATATACAGCAACGTATATGCTTGTTCTATACATCTTAGCTGAACTAACCTATCTGTTTTTATCTTTACTGATCAAAATTCACTTTGTTATGCACTCTGTTGTTCTGATAAAATCGTGACATGGTTGTAAATTGTGTAGTAGTCACAATGCTGAATTAATTACATGTCTAAGTTTGCTAGAAGTGTTATTGTATAATAAATGCAATGTGTCTTACATCTTTCCATTGCACCAAAATTTAGGTGATTTGTGATATTCAAGGGAGGATATGGCTAGCCTGCAAGATATTGGCATTGCAGCCGGAATAAATAGTCTCACGGCGGTTATATTTCTTATGGTGTTTGCTATTTTAAGGCTTCAACCGCTCAACGATAGAATTTACTTTCCAAAATGGTACTTGAAGGGTATAAGAGCCAGCCCAATAAGTTCAGGGTCATTGAAGAAAATCGTCAACATGGATCCCAAAATGTACCTGAACTTCTGGAACTGGATGCCTGCTGCCTTAAGAATGCCTGAACCAGAGCTTATAGATCATGCAGGACTTGATTCTGCTGTATATATTCGGATCTACCTTCTCGGGTGAGTTATATGTACTGTTTGCGCTTCTGTTCATATTAATTTTTGGACCACAATGGATTGCATGTGTTGTTTTCTCATTAGCCAAATATGTTTACTCAACAGTTAGGTAAAAACAAGCCATTACAGTTAATACAAATGAAAGATCACTGCAGATAAAAGTTCTATGCTACAATTTATTTATTTTACCTGTATCTTACCGACCATGTCCTATTCTTTATGCAGTTTAAAGATCTTTGTTCCCATAACTATACTTGCTTTTGTGGTATTGGTTCCTGTGAATTGGACTAACAATACTTTGGAGGAACTCAGAGATGTAACATTTAGTGATCTTGACAAGCTTTCAATATCTAATGTCCCCGCTGGATCTTCAAGGTGAGATTTATGGTAGATGAAATCCACTCCTCTTAGTAGGGTAATTTACACTCTGTTGGGAATCCATATGAGACAAGTGCCCTTGAGCCCTTATATGGTAATTTTCAATTGTCTACAGGTTTTGGGTTCATATAGGAATGATATATGTCTTCTCTTTCTGGACAATGTATAAGCTATACAAGGAATACAAGATTATAGCTACTATGAGGTTGCATTTTCTGGCTTCTGAAAGCCGCCGTGCGGATCAGTATACTGTGAGTTTATCAACTTCTTAATAGATTAGCTTGCAGTTATTTCTGTAAATACACACTGCAGTTTGGAAACAGTATCATGAGAGTGTGTCGATGTGGTTCAGGTCATTAAAACTCCAACAAGATATGTTGTAAATCGTGTAATGGTAATAACTTCCTCGTAATAAGTTCTTTGGAGCTTGCTGAAACCTACATAAAATTGTTGTGTTTCTTCCTCTGCCTCTACGGACAGAATTTGAGCATGAAGTGGCAATAATATGTTACTAGTATGGAATTAAAAGCATTCCATTGTTATAAACACTAACATATTATTGTCGACATTAGAAAGTGCTAATGGTTTACCTCATACTTTAAGGGACTGTGTAATCATATAGAATAAAAAGTCAATCAACTAATATGACCAACCGCTTATTGCACTAAACTGGAATAGTTAGTTTGCAGCTTGATATTTCGTCCATTCTTGCACATTATCTTCCCATATTTTCTTTGATGTTTAATCAGTTCTTAATCCTGTTGCAGGTCCTTGTGAAAAATGTCCCTTCGGACCCTGATGAATCAATTAGTGAGCACGTTGATCACTTCTTTGTCGTTAATCATCCTGATCATTACCTTACTCATCAGGTTTGTCACAATATGTAGGTTCAGTACTTTCAAAATAAAAGGGGAATTTTTTACATAGTGGGGGTGGCGGGGGTTTAGCAAGATTTGAATAATGGGATGCATATTAATTCTTCATATAGTCAAAGATATAATTCAAGACATGAAAGCATTTATAGCAGAGGACCAAGAATCAGTCCCTCCATTCTTTTTCAAATTAGGAGTCCTAATTGCCAATTGGCTAGGAGTTAACGACCTACTCATCAATTAAAAATTATATCAGTTCATTGTTCTGAATCTTCAGGTAGTCTACAATGCAAACCGCCTCGCTACTTTGGTGGAAAATAAGAAGAGTTTGCATAATTGGCTTACTTATTACCAAAACAAATATGAGAGAGATCCTTTAAAAAAGCCAACTATTAAGGTACCATATCCTTTATCTTTTTTCAATTCTTAAATTTCTGTGATATCTCAGTTGCCCCTGATTCATTTCAGTAAATGATAATAAAAACTTGGACTATACTAATGTGTGCAGACAGGTTTTTGGGGTCTTTGGGGACAGAGAGTGGATGCAATTAACTATTATGCAGCTGAAATATCTAAGCTGAGTGAAGAAGTAAGTTTTCCATTGACTTGCCTTGTTGTCTACTTTTGGGTTCTATAACTTATACGATATTGCTTTCAAGAGTAGCAAATATAAGACACTATCAGATCTGGAAATTAGAAATCATCAGGGGCTAGGGCAGAGAACTAAAGCGATGGAATTTGGATAAAAAAGTAGTGAGCGTTGAGTGTCCGGAGAAAGATTCTAAATAAAAACTAGTTTTCGTTTATAATCTTTCTTCATTGCAAATATCATTCCCCTATATAGAGACAATCTAAGGCTCATATCAGCATAATTCCAATTACAAACCTAAGCACAAACACTTGATTAAGCAACAGAAGTCCCTGACAAGCAACCACTTATGGTAAGTTGTGTATCAAATACAGTGAAATTTGACAGTGCATGGACAAAACAGTTGATGTATCTTACTATGTCATTTGAAGAACATTCTTTTAAATATTTCAATTTTTTACTATAGTTTGCGAAATTAAGCTGTGTTTATGTTTTCTTTTGCTTGCTAAGTCTTTTCATGATATTCCAAGTTCCCAACTCCTGGATTTCTAGCCACTAATTGTTTATTAGTGTTAAGTAACCAGTTGCTCTAAAACCTTAAGGTGTCAGAGGAAGGCCCTGACAGGATCTTATACCACAACATATATTATTTAACAATTAGAATAACCTTCGCTTATGGTAAAGTCAAGGTCATGAGCTATCTTGTCAGTTATAGATACCAGGGAAATTTTGCCTAATTAAAATTGCTAGCTTTATATATTTCCTTTACATTTCCTAATGATGCTCGGTATTATATTATAATCCAGTAAGTACACAATTATATAATTCTCTTTGCAAGCATAAAAAGTGAGAAACAAGGAAGAGCTATATTATTGAATTGTAGTTTGAAGATAAAAAATGATTTTAAAAAATGGAACACAAGTAAACCGACAAGCAGAGCAGGGAGCAACTGCATTTTGGCATCAGTTCGCTTTGATTGTTCATTTCTTTCATGGTTCCAATCTTCAATCAACATTTTGTTATATTCCTATCTGGGATATGGATGATTTTTTCAGTCCTCTCCCCAATTTGGCTCTGTAATTTACTAATTATGTAAGACATAAGATTTGCGTTGTTGCCTGGCAACATCTCTTTCACGTGGTGTTCATTATAAAAATTTCTAGTTTTTCTTCCCCTGCTTGGCGACCAAACCGATGATTATACACTTACCTTCTTCCCCAAAATAAAAACACCTTGCATGGCTTATCTAGTGAACAACTGATCAAGGCTTATATTAGTTATTCGTGGAAGCCATAGATGTTCTTAGGGAGACAGAATACTATTACAAGATGGACATAGGAGTACTTTTTCGACGCATTCTGTTATGTTGTAACATTATTTCATTCTTCATACTTTCTGGTTGTTTCGACGTATGTTGTAACATGTTTCATTCTTTTAACTATTTCATGTTTATGTATATATCATCGAACTCTTTACAGGAAAATTGATGTCACAAACAATTTGATTAAAGAATTTAACTGACCTGTAATATTTAGAATCGATTGTGCAGATTACATTGATCTCTTAGGGTATGGAGTGAAAAATTATATTAAAACTTTTATGACCTAAATTAACTTTTCTTCTTTATGAAGTTCTATGTTTGACTTCATCTAATCATTGTTAGCCTTGTGTTGGTTGAAATTCCTGAATAGGCAGCTTTAGTCTTTAGTCAGTGATATCAATTTGGATATGGGGTTTGTTTATTTAGTATGGATGATATACTTGTCCATTTCAGGAAGATGCTGAGAGAGAAAAGGTTATGAGTGATCCTAAAGCAATAATTCCTGCTGCATTTGTTTCATTTAAGTCGCGATGGGGAGCAGCAGTTTGTGCTCAAACCCAGCAAACAAGTAATCCTACCATTTGGATTACTGAATGGGCTCCAGAACCACGTGATGTTTATTGGAGAAATTTAGCCATACCATATGTTGAACTTAATGTTCGAAGGTTGCTCATGACAGTTGCTCTTTTTTTCCTTGTGTTTTTCTTTATGATACCTATAACAATCGTTCAGTCTATAGCCAACATTGAGGGAATCGAGAAGGTCCTTCCTTTCTTGAAGCCAGTAATAGAAGCGTAAGTTATCATTCTGTCTGAATCCGATAGGTTGTTTGGAATAAATGCTAGTCTATTTTTGTTTCTTGTTGCGGAAGAATACCATATATAGTTCATGGCATATGCTGATAAAATTTGAATGTCTACACTTGCGTATAGATGTGTATAATACTAATTTAATGATGGAAAAATTACATAAATAGTCTTTGCTTGTTTTAAGATGTACTAACAAGAGATGGTGATATTATCCTTCACTTGTAAAGATCAATCTGAAAGATGCATTATGTTTGATACTGATGAGCCCTGCCTATTAGCTGAATTTCCTTACAAATCATCTTAGAAAGTAACATAATTTTATTCCGGAAAAAGTCTCTGGCTTCTGTTGTGAATTGGTGCAACGCCTGGTATGTGAATAATTACAGATATCCGCGTAAATTTATTTACGCATCCCTAGCAAGTGTAATTGTTATTAATTTGAGCTGTCAAGAATTAACTTGCATATTAGTGTGATAAGAAAATTACCTAGGATGTCACTGTATCAGCAAGTGAAAGCAATATATGATCACAGCATTGTAGATTTGAGTTAATTATTTCGATGGAAACTCCTTTGTTTAAATTATTTCTATCTTAGGTATCTCCCCAGCAAATAAAGGCACAAATTAGTACTTCCTTCTTTCTGTAAATTTTCTTGTTTCTGATATTACACTTTCCTGGCTATATTTTGAAATGGTTATTAACTATTAGCTAAAATTCTAATATGAAATATTCTGTTGCAGGAAAATCATCAAGTCATTCATACAAGGGTTTCTTCCAGGAATTGCACTAAAGATATTCCTCATTCTTCTTCCAACACTACTTATGTTTATGTCTAAAATAGAAGGCTTCACGTCTCTTTCGTCTTTGGAGAGAAGATCTGCTTCCAAATATCACAAGTTTATATTAGTAAACGTATTTCTTGGAAGCATTGTTGCAGGAACTGCATTACAGCAAATCCATGAGTTTCTGAATCAATCTCCATCAGAGTATGTTTCCTTGTCTGCACTTCTCTACATTTATGCTTAAAGAAATAAATTCTGCAATATATCGTTTAATTTTTATGTCTATGCAATCATGTAAAACTCATTGTCAACAGAGATTTACGTGCGATGGTGGAGTTTCTTGGCATAAATTGCTTATCTGAATTTTTGAACGATAATCCATGTTCAGATTCTCTTGAATAGATCGGAAAAGATTGTTTACTATGCTTTGTATGAACAAACTGCTATAACACAGTTATTTAATAGGTTCAGAATATCTCTTGATCGGAAAAAAGGAATATAATAGTGTGAGAAAGCGGGAGCTAAAGTTAAGCTTACATTGTCAGATGAGTTAAGCCATGAACAGGGAATCTAGTTCTCACTTTTCTGACTTACCGACCCGTGTCCTTCTAGATTCTAAATTTGCACAATTGTGGAATGTCAAAAGCCGGAAGTTTCTTGTTGGTTATTTCCTCAATCTCATATAGATGAATTTGGTTGACTCCATTCTTAGGACACGTCCCTTATAAAACACAGGAGGGAGGTACAAAACATTATTTGATCTTCCAGTAAGTTAAACAAGAATGCTTTAATGGGAAAAGTATTTTCTGGACTATCGGCCTATTTGCTCTGCATATCTACTTGAACTTTCAATTGTTGAATGGACTAAAAAGATTTTTAGTTCCTACTTATAAATCTTTGCTCTGATTCAATATATAGTGGGCCTGTTAATGCATGTGAGGTTAAAGCAGTCTGTACATAGCTGGGTGACCCTCTGGTGTCTCCATTAGTGCATTTTAATTGTGAACTCGTGTTATAAATAGATGAGCCTTTTCTTTAATTATTCTTGTATATCATAAGAATTTAGGAGTCAGGTGAGAAGATTAAATTACAAAAGTGTGCACTTCTTGCAGGATACCAAAAGTTGTTGGAGTGTCCATACCAATGAAAGCTACTTTCTTTATTTCTTACATAATGGTTGATGGTTGGGCTGGTATTGCTGGGGAGATCCTCAGGTTGGTACCATTTGTTATGTTTCACCTAAAGAATACATTTCTGGTCAAGACAGAAAAGGACAGGGAAGAAGCAATGGATCCTGGTTCATTGACATTCGCTATATCAGAACCTCGCATTCAGTTATATTTTCTGTTGGGACTTGTGTATGCACCGGTCTCTCCTATACTTCTTCCCTTCATTGTTGTCTTCTTTGCCTTCGCCTATGTGGTTTTCCGCCATCAGGTAGGTTTTCTTTGTAGTTGCCCGGATTGTTATCTTCTTTGCCTTCTCATATGTGGTTTTCTACCACCAGTTATATTTGCTTTGTTATTGATTTATGTTTACAATTAGATAGGCGCAGGTGATTCAGTAGGAAAGGAAGATGGATTTATGAAGTATAAAGTACATGAAAGGACGACCAATGGTTATATGAGTAGATAAAGTACATAGTTACATGCAACATAAACTTTCAGAGATAAACTGGAGATGACAGATAATGTAGAAACATGTAGGTTAACTTTTGGCTTCGGAATTGAAGGACTGGGTTGATTAAAACTCTTCCTTGCTAGTTTAATTTCATACTTTATCTGATGAACACTGTGAGGCAGAATTACACAACTATTTCCTAGTGTTTTTTTCTTGAAGTGAGTCCTTCTGTAGGCAATTGATGTCAATCCTGTTTTCGGAATTTTCTGGCACCTTGTTTTTAACGGAATTTCACCAGGGAAACCTCGTCTTGCAATTGAGTATTAAAAATTCAACTACATATCAGTTCCCATCGAACACCCCGGGCCAACGTCACTCCATACACTTTCTTTTTCCTGCTGAAAGATACGAGACAATGAATGGCATTCTGCGTTTGGTTTTCTATAAGAGAGCCCACTATTTGTATATTTTTCATCCTGTGTTTCAGAAACTATGAAACCAAACTGAAGAGTACAGCTCCAAGCCTCCACCATCCTTTCCAAAACTAATTGTAAAATGGTGAAGCACAAGCTTTTGCAGACATGCTTTTACTATCTCTTTAGTTGTTCTTGGCAAGTGACATTGAAAATAGACTTTCTTGATGTGCGGAATTCGTGTACTCTTTATTCTATCGGTTCTTAGTGAGAACCAGAATAATGGAGGCATCTTTTTTTTTTAATGGAAATAGTTATTTAGATGGCAACCAAAGATCAAAAGGTTAATTACTATATCTGCATAGACGTTAAGGTGTATTACAGTGCTAATTTGGTAGCTCAGATCATATTCTGAAATTTTTGGCATGGTTTAGAATGACCTGATTAAATAGTTAATTTTAGTATGTTGATGACTATGGACCTTATAGATTTTTTAGGTTTGGATTTATATTTATATATCTATGCATAGACGCCTCCAGTTCTCTTAAGTTAGTGTTATCAACACTTTTTGGTTGTACCTGACTCATCTAAATGCTTTCACTTTAAGGTTATCAATGTATATGATCAAAAGTATGAGAGTGGGGCCTCCTTCTGGCCAGATGTGCATGGTCGTATTATGATTGGTTTGGTAATATCACAACTTCTACTCCTGGGATTACTAAGCACAAAAGAGGCAGGCGAAACAACGCCATTTTTGATTGCACTCCCTCTTTTAACAATCTGGTTCCATCTGTTCTGCAAGGGGCGGTTTGAATCTGCATTCGTGAAATTTCCGTTACAGGCAAGTTTAGTACGATTAAAAATGTCAAGTTTATCTCTAAAACTCTATATACATCCATTACTGACCCTTTCTTTTTGTCATTACCAAGTGCGCTTTAATACATAAAACTTTTAAAATACAGATGTAAGAGATCCTACATAAAATTAAATTACATATAGAATGACAGCATGTCATTGCTACCCTAGGGTAAAAGATTATTAGTAATATTATGCACGTTTTGGTACAAGTCAATAACTAACATCAATATCATATTATTATGTGAGTAGTTAAAAGCTAGTAACAACAGTGATGCCAATTGGATATGTAGCCTATACATACTACTTGTGTTTGTTATTTTCAAAGTGTTGCATTCCATCATGTTATGTTATAATGACACTGCTGTTTCGTTTTCTGCGTTGCAGGATGCAATGATCAAGGATACATTAGAGAAGGCGAGGGAACCAGACCTAAACTTGAAAGCATTCCTAGAAGATGCATATATTCACCCAATCTTCAAAGGCGGTGAGTTTGAAAAACCAATCTTAGACGAAGAGAGCCACCCAAATTTTGTTGCAACCAAGAGGAATTCACGAATGGGTAGTAAACATGTTTCTAGTGAAAGCAGTACTCAGTTGTTGTCTACATGATGAGATTTACGGTTACAAATTATTCTTTATTCGCCCTTGTATCATAACATTCCACTTGATCTAGATTCTTTGTATAAAAATTCTAATGTGAATATTAGGAGTTCAGAATACCGCAGAAATGTAAAAATTTTCAAGCAATATTAGTGATATTGATATCCGGCCATAGTTATTCCTCTGTATAAACATTTTTGTGATAGTTGATATATTTGTAAGGGCCGGGAAGCTGAGAATTTGACCCTTAACCTAGATGCATCTTCGTTACCCCTTTGATTTTTCAAGCTGCACAGGCACACACTACTCAGTTTTATTTAAGATAGATCATAGATGCTTAGTTCAGGTGATCTTAATATATAAGACCTGACTTCCAACTCTCCTTTTCAATTCCAAGTCATATAATGGAGCAAGAAGTTATTTCAAGTAAATGGTCAGTAAATTCTAATTTTTACTGGATCCTCTGTCCCCTCCCGTATTTTCTAATATTTTGTTATTTGTCAATTGTTTAATTCATGTCTAGTGTCAGTTGTTTGATCACGTGAAATGTTAAAAACTGACCAATATGATAAAAGAAGAGGCATATTAGGGGACACGGGAGGGGACAGAGGATCCGAACTCATTTTCAAAACTATATACAATTATGTTGATTGATGATAACATAAACTGATGTCGATAATAAGAGATAACATAAACTGATGATGTCGATAATGAAGAATCATATCATTCATTACACCTCAAACTAGATTTAAAGTCCCTACAGGGCTTACTCCCTACCACTTGAAAACACACACATAATTTTTAAAATAAGAGGACTGAAATGAATCTGACCCAAGTGCCTCTAAAGATTCCAAACGACAACTTAACTTGAAATCAGAGGCTTTCTTTTGTCTTCATGCAAAAAAAATCTATTTACTTGCATCACATAAATTTATAAATTTTTCTTGAAATACACTACTACATTTATCTACCACCCAATATCTTGCCTGGGATTTATCGTTAAAAAATCTCATGTTGAGGCTGATGGGTAATAGACCGAGACCATGCTGTTGTTATTAAACTGCAGATTTAGTCACAAATTTGGCTCACAAAATCCCATTACTCAGCTGGGCTTTTGCTTGTTTTTCTTCTTCTTATCACTTCAATAAGAAGAAATGGTGAAGTTGTGTTTAATGGCTTCTCAATGTTCTCTTCCTGGTTTCGTCTTTAACCCTGACCAAGGCCTGCGCAGACTCTCTTCTGTAAGTTGATTACCTTCTTATTCGACATTTACTTCTTACTCTAGTTCAGTTTATCTGCTAACTGAGATTTTACTAGGATTTCTTGGTTCTTCAAGATTGTTGGTGTTTATGTTTGTTTAGAAGATAACATTATTAGGGTCTGGTATATATACTTTTAGATAAGATTTTACGGAAACAACCTCACTACTTTTTTCCGAAGCAGGAGTCCTACTTGTGAGTGAGGTTTACTAGTTACCTTTAGTTTGTAGTACATAAGATTTTGCGACATACGATTTTTTTTTATTCTTTAAGGCTACTAATGTTTTCAGAACTTGATGAAGCCACCTTATTCGGCTTCTATATTAGGTGGTCGTATATTTTTCCTTCTAATTTCTTAATTACCTTTGCACCCTAACTCACATGTGTTCTCTTTCAAACATAAAAACAAGAAAAACAACGGTCACTTTATAGGCCAGATTACATTAAAGTTTGTGCTTTGCAGATTTTAGCTAGCCCTCTAGGCTTGGAATCTTTGTGTTAAGTCTTAATAATAAAGAAATTTTACAAGTCAATATAAGTTATGCAAATAAATCCGCATGTATTCAGTATGAGACTACAAAATCTTGTTCTTTGCAGGATTATCAGCCCCTTTTGCTTAGTCCTGAATCAACGGAGGAATTGGTACGACCAGGCTTCCTTGCTATAAATCCGCAAGGCACATATCAGATTGAGCGGCCAGTGAACTATATGAGAGGGTTATTGGACAGTACCAAGCTTGTTACGATTGACTCAGCTACTAGGAGGCGTGTACTAATAGATGTGCAAGGTCTGTAGCTCATTTTAGACTTTCATGTTTTGTGACGATCACTGGATAAAGATTTATGTAGTAAAGTAATTAATTAGGGGTCTACTTTGCAAATAATATTGATTCTCAATCAGATTATTTTATCTTATGTAGTTTCAACGGTCCTGTTTTATTTCCTTATTTTCTTTGTTATAGAGAAAGTTTCTTTGCTATGGTGTTAAATCATTAAAATTGTCCTATAACCGTCACAGGCAACAGGCAAGACTCTATACTATTCAGCCATGGAATTGCGAAAGAATGCAGAAATCAGGGGGAAATCTTAGCATTTCTCTCATCTGGATCAAGTGAAGTGGAAGAAGGTGGATTGAATTTGTCTGCACTAAATGACCTATTGGGGCTTCAAACAATTCCAACTGAAATGTCTGATCAGTGTTTATATGCACCTGACTATGGGTTTTGTTTCCAAAGTGCCGAGGCTCAGCCTAGTAGTAACTTTGATTTTGAGAAGCCTCTTTCAAACTTAAATTGTGATTTGGACCATGTGTCAGAAGGTATGGTCTATCTGGATGACCAAGCTGCATTATCTAGTGCTCGTACTGAGATGAAGGATAGACTTTATGTTATTGCTGAGTATTACTTGTCAAAACACTCAACAAAGTGGAGGAAGCAATCAGTGCTTGTACCTCAGTTTGACAGGTACATATTCTTCTTAAGTTAGTGTATACCGTTAATCCAGAACTAAAATCTTGGGACTTCTTCCATTGAGAATCATATACATTGGACTCTTTCATGATGTTCAGTACAATTAGATGAGATACTCTATCATCCAATCAAATTGAAATTTTTACATTTGATTTCTGTATGTTCTGTTTATCCCTATTCTTCCATATAACAATATCACTATGTTTGTGCCCTTACTGATACTATATGTTTAACTAAGATTCTCATCAAGCAGGCTGGAATTCAATGAAGCAAGGGATACTATCAATGGATCCGTGAAGCTTGAACCCTTGAATGTTGTCCCCTTGCAGAGGTAATCCAATACCCTAATGACAATTTCACACATATTTATTTTAGTCATTGCTTAGATTCACGCTGTAAGCTTTCTGAAATGGTTATCTTGCCATGTCAAATATATGAATATTTTTAAAGTGTAAACTTCTGAGTTGAAATTTTAGATATAACCCCTACTATATCTTATAGAATGACTAGCACTAATCTCATAATCTATAGAGTTATCTATTGAACCATTTTTAAGTGCTTGCAGATGCTTTACATTTCAGACTGAAGAATAATATAATTAGCGGTTATCAGTTTCTTTCGATAACTTTAATATTCTTATATCTATAACTTGCACGGATACACTGAAAGAAGCAAAAGGACCAGTTTTAGCAATCAATTTTAACTTTAAACATGCAGGTTAGATAACTACATATAGATAATGAAACTCTTTTACATGGTTATAAACTAAATTAAAACTTTTTTAAATAGGCAAATGTCTGCATATGTGATATCTGTTTTTTGTTAGAATGATATTTTTATTTTAAGTCTTAGACATGTACATGCGTCTGAATACTTGACACAAGTTACTTACTGATTTTAGTTTAATAC
>PHNY01297213.1:2771-14150 GCA_003724115.2 Anethum foeniculum
CATAAAAGTTTTTGGTTAATTATATAAAAATAAAAATATAGCTAAAATAAAATAACTGTTATTCTGTACAAACCATTATTGAATAAAATGTGAGACAATGTTCTTGAGGTCATAAACGTTGTCTATATAGCACAACGGTTTGTTTAAGAAGCATTGTAGTACTTTGACTTCTACAACATACTCTTGATTTAGTGAACCGTTGTTCGTATGTTACAAGTGTTTTCTTCTAAATTCCGTTGTAAAAGTGAGATTATTACAAGGGTTTTGCAATTAAAACCCTTATCTCATTAAACAAAATTAGTATGGTACATTACATACAATTTAGGCTAGATAAATGTAATTAATTTTTTTAAAATTATCAAGTAATAAAAATATATGATTTTTGGATATAATTTAATATTATATTTAATCCGATTTTTAGATAATGCCCACAATCTTTGTCATAAAAATTCAGAATATAAGCGTCTTTCTATTTTTTTATGTATAGTAAGTTAGATAACGGTTTTAACATTAAAACACATGTCTGAAATCTTAACATACAACACAAGAAAAACATTGGTATGTTAGGTGACATTCATACAACACCATAGTGGTTCCATTGTTTGAACCCATCTTAAATAATACAAAGAAAAAAAAACTTGTCTTTTTTGAACAATGGTTATTAGAAACATTGTCACCATCTTCTTCACACAATGCATATCAAAACCGTTGTACAAACTTTCTAATTTTCACAACACGGCTTCATAAAGGGTTGTCTGTTTCTATCAGCTAGACAATGGTTCTGAAAACCGTTGTAATAAAGTTGAAACTTCTAATTTGCACAACACCTTGTCTAAGAAAAGACTTGTGTGATGTGATTTACTAGACAACAGTTTTTAAATGGTTGTAGTAATTGTATATAGACAACACATGTTTTTTGATTACGAATAAACCGTTGTAGAAAAATTCTGGGCAACACTTTTTTGGTCGAGCGTTGTCTGAGAGGTGTTGTCTGATTGCGATTTTCTTGTAGTGAAAAATGAATACCAATTATTCAATTTTATTTAATTTGTTAAAAATTATTTAAATCATGTCATTTTTCTCAAAATACAAATGTCAAATTTGAATGTACGATATCGATCATAAAGTAATTAGACTAGTACTAGTGTGAATATGTGACAAAATACCTATTAATAATTAATACTAATACATTAATCTTGTCATTTATTAATAATTTAAATATTTTAGGAATTTTATTTATAAGTTTAAATTAAACACTTTAATTTATTTGTAAGAAAACTATCAAACATTGTCATCACGATCTATTCATATTTTCATTAATACTATTACATAAACTTGTAATTTACAAAAACCAAATCTAAGTAAAATATCAAAACTTAATAGAAATTGCAACATCAACAATTTAAAAAGTAAGTTATGATTTCTAGAGTTATGAATGTCTCAATAATTTAAAATAAATTTAAATATATTTTTAGAACTCGACTTGAAAAATAATATGATAGAGATATTGATGTTCATTTCGATGTAACTTGTAAAATTATAAAATATATTTTAAGGTTAGTCGAGTAAAATATATATATGAACTATTAGTGGACAACTCGACTATGTTCGAACTCGGCTCGAGTTCGACTCCACTCTAATTGTTCATGAGCAAACATGAATGTTTGACTCTTATATTAATTAATGAGTCGATCTGAACATCGCTTTCCGTTATGTTATTAAAGTCGGATCAACTCCGCTTGCTTCAAAAATAATTAGATTCGGCTCGGTTAGGACAGAACTCAGCTCGTTTTTGTTCGTTTGTAGTTCTAATTAAAAATGCACATTACCGCAACATAATAATTTCAAGCTACGCAAAGGTGAACCCCAAATTACAATACAATTATGTTAACATGATTATTTATATTATACTCAATCATTTAATTTGATATTGTCAAGTAAAAAACTAAATTAATATTAGTAATTAAAAAGAATCATATAATTTATTATATAGATATGTATATTTGAATTTTTGGAAACACTAGAAGATTGGGAAATCTTAAGAATATGATATGTAACAGTGTCATAAAATCAAAATTTTACATTTAAATATATTTTCAATTTTAAATTTTTATGACAATCTCGTGACTCCAAATAATTTTTACACTAGTTTTCTTTTATTTGAATCTAGTAGTTTGAATCTATTTATTTTGTAATCTGACCAGTAAAAAATATTTCTATTCATTTATATTATAAATTGTATAAATTGGGTCAAAGGGCATGCTTTTCATACACGGATTTCATTTATTATACTAATCTTTCCTCTCTTTTTTGTTTTTAGTTTTCAAATACTGTACGAATTTTTATATATTTTTTATTAGTAATTTTAATTGATTACATCTGTGATTGCAATTAATTAATTTGTGTGTGATTTATGTTTTTGTCTATTTTTGAAATATTTAATAGTAATTTTAATTGATTTTGCTATATTTAGTTTTTTCAATGTTTCTGGCGGTTTGTTTTTTCAAAAAATATATAAAATAATGCTTTTAAAGAAAGAAATCTAATTTGTTAGTATTATTGATTGCAATACTATAAATTATATTAAATATCAAATATTGACCTCATATAAATGTTTCAATTTTAATTTAATAAATTAAATAACAAATATTGACCTCATGTAAAACATGTGTTCGAATAATTAAAATTACCTTATATTATAAAACCAATGTTAAATAAAACACAATTGTTAAAATTATATACTATTTTAAAGTTCTAATAGTATTATAATAAAAAAAATTTATAAATAAAGGAATAATTTTATTATAAGTTTATTTAGATTTTTAATCTAAAAATTAAAATTCTGATAGTATTTTAATATAAATAATATTTTTTATTTGTAATAGAGTTATTTTTAAAAATTGAGAAATTGATTAATATAACATGGTATTTTTGTATTATAATATGTTTACAATTTAAAGCTTCAAAGGCCTAACTATCAAATCAAGGACCATTGTTTTTAATATTTTAGATTTATAATATAATAATAAATAAATTACAAACATACTCTCGTACTTGAAACTTTAGGGTATAGATTTCGAAAGTGTTGTCTTATAACATAGATCTCATCATATTTAAATTGTGTTAAATAAAAATTATGACTTGAATCATGTGGTTGAATGAATTCATGATAAAAAAATTATTAAAAAATTACAATTTTACATAGTGAGTAATTTTATTATGATATCGTATATGATTTTAAATGTTTTTATAGTAGACAGTTATATATCATTCATTTCAGTCTGGAAGTTGGAAGTTGAGAAGTGGGGAAGTTATAGTAAATAAGAATATTATGAGGAACTTATAAAATACACATGAGTATAAAACATTAAATGTTATCATGCCTTACATATCATTTATTTCTTGGCGTGGAAGTTGGTCGGGAGTTGGTAAGTAGCATTACATGCAATTCCGTTTTTTGGTGTAGGTTGGAAAGTAGCATTGAATTACTTCTTACCTATAAAACTGGTCAAGAGTTGTAGAGTTTAGCACAGCAAAATACTATTTCTTATCCTTACCAATTCAGCATAGAAGAATGAAGTTCTCCGGTTTATTTTGTGTTTTAATTGTGCTATTCCCAGTAAGTACTCTAAGTCCAGGAGTTGATAATTTATATGTATATAGTATCTAATGTATATTTATCTGATTATAACTTTACAAATTTCATTTTATGGATATGTACTAACTTAATTTTGGTTTCTTTTACTTGTTTGATGGACCAGTTTCTAGGCTCTGTATTTGCAAGAAAAGACCCTCAAGATTTTGAAATTGTGCCTCAGATTCTAAAAACTCAGACCCAAAATCATATGCAAAGAGATTTTGACATTTCACCCCAGATTCTAGAAACTCAGAACCGAAATCATATCCAAAAAAAATTTGATATTTCACCCCAGATTCTAGAAACTCAGACCAGAAACCATATCCAAAAAAATTTTGACATTTCACCCCAAATTCTAGAAACTCAAACCCGAAAAAAATTTGACATTTCACCCCAAATTCTAGAAACCCAAATCAAAAATCATTTACAAAAAGATTTTGACATGAAACCGCAGATAATTATGCAAACCCAAAAGCATATACAAAAAAATTTTGACATTTCGCCACAAATTCTCAAAACACAAACCAGAAATCATATCAACAAAGAATTGGAGACTACACCTCAAATGTTCATAACCCATACTAATGATCATTTCCAAAAATACAATGACATAAATGTTCAAAGTGAGCACTAAAAGTGCAAATGAAGTTATGGATGCCGAAATCATGGATCCTTGAAAACCAAAATATTGTAAAGGTTCAATATTAGGCATGTAAACTTCATGGATTCTAAATAAATTTTGAATAATTGATCGAATATTCGTGAAAAAACTTCTATGCTTGACTATGAGAAATCGTAATTACTTTTAATAGTTCTTTGTATCATAAATTCTATATGAAGATGACAACAAAAATTAAGATAAAAAGGTTACCGATTAGAATTATAAGCAAAATTTTAATTGAGTACTCTTTAGTGGATTACTAGTAAAGTCGTTCAGATCTTGCAATATATTTAACTTTAAAATGTTATAAGATACATAATGTAGGACATATAATACAATACTCTGGTAGTACTACATCTAATAATACTCCACTCAATTAAATCCTAAAAATGATATTTTTATTAAGATTAATGAAAGTACCATATACCGTGACATGACATAAAGTAAAAACTTATTATGAAGCTAAATATTCTTTACCTACAATTTTGAATGTAATATAAATATTTATTTTGAAAAATTTTTTTATAAGGTTTTATCAGGACATTTACTGAATATAATGTAGCTGAAAATTGTGTTATCAAACAGGTAGTTATTTAATTTTGTTATTAATCATCAAATTTTATTACTTGGGTCATTGTGGGTGAAGGTAATAATGTATAATTTTATACTATTATGTAATTATGTGACATAAACACACATGAGACATATGCGTATTCAGTGTGTGTAATTATGTGACATAAACACACATGAGACATATGCGTATTAAGTGTGTGTATACTTGACTAACTCACGTATTGTATCCTAGAACATACATGTGTATCATATTCATTTACATATTTGTAAAATAGTGGTAAATATAATTGTTATTCTCACAGCCTTTGCATGAATTGATGTGCCTTTGGAAAACGTTCCGATATAAAATTAAAATTTAAGAATATTAACATATATTTATTCTCGTAAACTAGCGATTCGCACAATTTAAATTGCTCAGACAAAAAAAGTGATCTAATTTATTAGAATCAAACAAATAACCCTGGTATGAAAAAAAATAAAAAATTCAAGTAGATCATATGTTGTTACCTTTGAAGAATCCCCTTATCGATCTCAATATTTATAACATTATTTCATGAGACTATAATATTAAGGAAGAAGTACTAAAAATATGCAATACTTCTTGGCTAGCAGGTAAGCTATGCAGTGGTAACCCGCACGTTGCCTCGAAGAAGCCCTTAGAATAGAATTGAGTTATGCACAAGCTTCATGTGCAAGTTCTACTTTAACTATACTAAAGATTTATTATTGAAGGGGGCTTGTAATTGCTAGGTTCAAAATATTCTTTTAAGGTACAGATTCAAGAACTACAATACAAAAATTAATGGCAAAGTTTAAAATCCTTATTCTAATATGTTATTATTAGTATTATATAAATTTTATCAGTGGTATACGCGATTCAATTTTGGACTAAAAATCGAACCTAATCGTATATAACATTTTTATAAAAGTTTCAAACACTGCCGTTTTGCGGTTGCAATTTAGCACGTCAATTCTATTTGTGAAATTGTGGTTGATACAATTCGATTTACGCTTCAACCACCTATTACAAAAATGACAATAAATAAAGAATAATAAATTTAAACTAATTTTAATAACTACACATATTAGGTCCAAATTATCAATTTTGAGATGAAAGTAAAGATAAATAAGTTATGAGCAAATGATACTCAAATACAAAATATGACAACAAAATAATTAAGTAAAATTCAAATATGAAACATGAGAAAGATACTTAAGTGAAATTTTGTCCACTTTTGTGGTCCGGAAGAAGTGCTAAATGAATGGAAAGTTTAATTGTGCTAAGAATATTGGGTTATGATTATTGTAAGAGGCAACTGTAAGGAGTATAAATTAAGAGTGTACCTTAAACAACAAATTAATAGAAAAAAATACCGAATAATGTTCGAGTCACGTGACAACCACGCTTTCTTAAAAATAGATTAGCCCCTTCCGTGTGGTGCTTTAAGGTATATTGGCCTCTCTCTCGCAGGATACAACGAACAAAGGTGGTTTTCAAGCACTTAACAAACTAGCCTTTTACAAACTGAACAAATACCGCAACTATCTCACAGTAATAGAACCTAGAGTTCTAAGAGAAATGTAAGAAACAATATAAAAGTTTTGTGATTTTATATCTCACAAACAAATATGCAGGAGACTCTATTAATAGGAAAAAGAAGTTTATGTAACTTATAAATTAATTAGTTATGTAACCTCCACGCAATAATGAGTAATAATAAAATTATAAATAGTATTATGTCATTATTGGAGAGTTACAAAATTAATCTATAAGGTACAAAACTAAAAAAACAAATGATGCAATTTATTTTTATTCAAATATCCAATAATCCCCCACATGAATAAAAAATGACATTGCAAACTACAATTTTTACACGGAGATAGAGCGCGTGGTAGAAACCAGCATAGGATAGGTGGGCGTTACCCCTTGAACCTTCTCTTATAAGAATATATTACATTTCTAGAATTTCAGTAGTCGCGTTGACATTGAACTTTCGTTCTGTATTGTGAAATTATGATATATTCCTCACTGGAGTCTTTCCTACATTTGTTCAGTCCTCATTGTTAAGCCCATTTTGGTCTTGAGCTTTAGCCCGATTCTATGAGTTTTACCCGAAATTGGCCCTCACAATTCATTTTTGAAGCGACCCCACTTCACTCACATAGGTGATCTCTTGAATAATACTACTGTATTATTTGTTCGACATATCGACACATAAGGATTAATAAAAGCATAGCTTAGCCTTTTCCAAATAATCACTGGTTTTCATCATAGGAATGGACACGGGAGTGAAACCCCCCCACAGTGATCTCACTAAGTCTTTACAATTAGGTTGTCTCACTGAACCAAGATCTTGGGATCTCCAGTCAACAAGGTTGGGTTTCCTCTATAACGACTTTTAATATGGGCTCTAGTCTAATTCTTTTCTATGATTTCTCAACTAACTCTTTTGTTAACCCTTTGGTTAGCGGATCCGCAGTGTTATCCTTTGACTTGATGTAGTCAATAAAGATAACTCTAGTTGAGAGTAGTTCTCCAATAGAATGATGTCAATGACGAATATGCCTCGACATTCCATAGGAGTCTGTTTCAAAACTCAAGCAGTCATCAATGCTCCGTTACAAAATTGACATAACTAAATTGCAGCGTCCTAAAAATTAGAAACTTCAATTCACCATATTACCTAATTTGAGTGTCCTCAAATTGGCAATTCACATTGATCTAGTTACTAAATTTGAGGGTCCTCAAATTAGCAACTTAATCATATCATTTGAAGTCATTGATTTTGACAACATTGTCTATTTTATATGCCACTATTTTGGTGTCAATTCATATCTTTCACCAAATCACAGTTTTAATCCGAGCTTTTTTCTTTTTCTGCAACGATGCATCCTCTATTTCAAGTACATCCATATTTTCTTGTTACTCGTCATCATGACATTCATTTTTAGAATTAGTTTTACATGCTCGTTTCGATGAACTTGAACTTTCTTTGAACTTACACGGAAAACAAGTTCAAGAAACAAAACATTTCTTAATTCTATTATATTATTCTCGTGCATGTCAGGGATTTTTGACACGTGCACAAGAAACCAATATGCCGCACCGTTACGCACATACTCAATAAAAATCCAATCCATTATATTGGATCGATTATAACTCTCTTTGGTTCTGATACAAGAACATCTGTAAGGTACCCCCACACTCATCATAAATTCGAGTGGTTCCAAATATGAACTACACTAACGAACTGAATATCATATTCATTCTTTTTTAGCTTAGGTATATCCTCAGTCAAGAACCTCTCAAGGTTCAGGTGGTCAAGTAGAATAACATCTTTTATTGTCACCTCCTGAAATTCAGCCTATTGAATTTAGCCACTGCCTAGACAGTATCACGCCCATCACCAGACAAACTGGCTCCGAACTCCCGTCGTATCTCAATTGTATGGAAGGAATATAAGATTTCTATAACCCACATTCACTGATTCTTGATGAGCCGATGTATTAGGGTTAACAACATGTTGAAAGGCAACGTAATATTAGTTATTACGTACACTAATACAGATGTCTTTAAAAAATAACACATGCACGCAACAATTTAAGTATAAATATTAATCAGTGCATTTGGAAATCAAAGTCATCTTTTAAGATTAAAGACAATAACCCCGATAATTAATAACCAAAAAATATTTAAATGCAAAATGTGTAAATGCACAAGACTTAAATGACAAGAATCATCCATTAATTGTGAATCATCCATTGATGTCAATACATGAAAAGAGAGAAACATATGTATGGACCTCGACCGTTAAATTTTTCTTTTCCAAAAAAAACATGGCTACAAGCATGGGTTTTATAAAAAATAAATTAATAAGCACAATTTTTAACATAAAACTTACTTGGGCAATGATTAAAAAAATAAAATTGTACCAAATTTCAATTTTCTAAAACCAAAATTAGAGTTTACAAAAGGTGCACCACTACAGAGATGGTACTATCATAAAAAAAATATCATGTGATACTCCTCTATAAACCCAAGGCAGTATTAATTGGCATGCTTAATCAATATGCAAGTAATTGTACATAAAACAATTTATTCAACACATTAATAAAAATTGAGCATAACTTAAATTTAATAAAATCATTAAAGCCTCAAAATCAAACTGATGGATTCTTAAAAGCACAACAATTAATACACCAAACCATTGTGGAATAATTAAACATGCTTTACCAAAACCTTTGATTTTTTTTTTAAAAAATACAAGCATGGCAAATGAAAATTTTTGCACAATTTCGAAATACTTGCCACTCAAACAATTATTCAACATGCAATCCAAGCACATCAAATTAACTATCATGGATTATTAAAATTAATCATATCAAATAGACTAAATTCATAATCCACAAACTTATATCCATGCACATGCTTTTATTTTAAAGCAAAAAAAAATTAACCATCTATGTATACACAAAAATTCACATATAACACCCTGTACATAACATGCATTAAAATTGAGACTATCAATATCAGATTCCTGTGTAGGCACTAATGTAAAAAGGAAAGAAAAAAAAACATTAGCATACAGATCAAAACATATCAACTTTTGCATTTAACTAACCAAGATGAACATGCAGTACAAATAAACCATCAGAACATTATAACAATTACAAATAAATCTGCACCATACTCCAGGTAACAAAATTCAAACAAATTACTTTATGGGTTAAACTAATTTGTATGAATTGTATAATATGTTTTAAGCTTGTAAGGAGTATAAATTAAGAGTGTACCTTAAACAACAAAATAATAGGAAAAAATACCGAAGAGTCACGTGACAACCATGCTTTTCTTAAAACAGATTAGCCCCTTCCGTGTGGTGCTTGAAGGTAGATTGGCACGAACAAAGGTGATTTTCAAGCACTTAACAAACCAGCCTAACTTCTACGAACTGAACAAATATCGCAACTATCTCACAACCTAGAGTTCTAAGAGGAATGTAAGAAACAATATAAAAGTTGTGTGATTTTGTATCTTATAAACAAAGATGCAAGAGGCTCTATTAATAGGAAAAAGAAGTTTATGTAACTTATAAATTAATTAATTATGTAACCTCTACGCATTATGTCATTATTGGAGACTTACAAAATTAATCTATAATTTACAAAACTAAAAAAACAAATGATGCAATTTATTTTTATTCAAATATCCAACAGCAACAAATGGCTAACTTATTGATATATATTCTATGAAATACATTTATATAATTTATTACATATTGATAAAGTATATATTTATGTATATTTTATATGATTTTATTCCTCATATTTGTTATATCTTGCATTGATTTGAATTTTTATTAAATAGATTTTAATATTTTATTGTAGGAAGCAAGAAAATCCTAAACTTGTAGGGATTGGAAAATAAAAGCTTAATTTGGAGATTTATTACAAGAAATTCGGATTTGTTGGACTGTTTGAGCCATATCTTGAGTTCTACAGTTAGAATAAGACAATTTAACAGTCCACGCGAAGATAACGAAATTTTCTTTCATTCTAAATTGGTCCAAGTATCAAGTTGCAACAAGAGCTGCCCAGAATAACCGAAGAAAAGTCAACTACGAATTTTTCTTGGAAACCATTATCATTTTAGAAAACGTACTTGTATTATAATCAAAGAAGGATATATTATTTTAAGATAGAGGATCAAATGGTAACTTATTTGTGTGCATAACTAAGTAACTCTAACTGAAGTATAGCCATCACATTTACACCACATGACACACAGAGGTTATTTAGTATCATCTATTTGCAAAAGTACATATTCTTATATAATATTTACCTTTTTAGTTTCTTTATTTTGCAATATATATTATAAATTTAAATTACTTTTTATTATTATACATTTGGACAAATCATTTATGAATATGTTCTATCCGTTCATATAAATTTTGTAAATAAATTATAAAACAAAATCAAATTATAGGTCAAAAATTATTTTACATAAAACTAAATAAGTAAAGAATACACAAATTTATGAGCAAAATAAATTAGACAATCAAGTCAATTTACATAACACAAAATAATTAATAACATACATATAATAAATATTAACAAAACATATATTAAAATAATTGTAAAAAGCACAGTACATATAAACAAAATTACAAAACATAGAGAACACATAAAATGAATGACAAAATCATCATAAATTTACATAACACAACAATTAATAAAATAAATATGATAAATATCTATAGAACATATATTAAAATTATTATACATATATAACACATTAAATAAATAATAAAAGATACAGAACACACAAAATAAATTACTGAACAATCATAAATTTACATAACAGGAAAAAAGTAATAGCACACATATAATTAAATTTTATAAAACACATAAAATAAATTACGAAATAATTATAAATTTATTCACACAAAAAATGTAATAGAAATATATATATATATATATATATATATATATATATATATATATATAT
>PHNY01297217.1:1209-12734 GCA_003724115.2 Anethum foeniculum
GTATAAGTCATGGCAAACATTCATTTACGCAAAAGCAAACTAAGGGGAGGGAAAATAGAGAGATACTTACTTCTTTGGTATTCAACTGTTTAGATGAAAACACACATCCCCATGAAAGACAACTGTCATCATTATGTTTGTCTCGTTTTTGAGGCATCGGTGCGCGTATTTGAACAAAGTTTTGAAGGGACACATATATCCTAGGCTCATCCGAAGATGGACAACCAATGATGTCATCCATGCGGTTTTGATCACCGAATGAATTGCAGGGACATGTTAGAGGTCCACCTTCATTGGCCCAAGCATAGTGGGTCAAACGAACACATTATGGAAATGGGCCGAAGATAAAAGCCCAATAAGGCCAAGGCCCCAGAATTCAGCAAGTGGTTCAGAGGTCCACGAAGGAAGAGGAGAACGTGGTCCACAGAGTCTTAGTGTTCTCCCCCACGATTGCAACCGAAGCAGATAGGTTAAAGAGGGAGGTTTGTTAGTCACACAGACTTACTTACACATTGATACATATCACAAATTCTAAGCACTTGTATTCACCAAAACCTACTCTACCAGATTAACTTATTCTCACACCGGAGGTGAATCAGGGGACAATCCCTCGCATTCTCTTCGTTGCAGATCTACCTGAAGGAGGCTGGTGATAACCGACCTGCAGAAATCTGGTTCCAACATGGTGTAACCAATTCAGAGAGATATATTATATTTTTACAAAGTAAAAATGTAAAAATAAAAATAAGTAAATGAAATAAATTTCAAAGTTGCAGCTAATATAATCGAAAAATAGTTATGCTTATATAGATGACCATATTTATGAATTAAAGGATGATAGGCAATTTAAAGAAAGCCTTCTAGATATGAGCCATGTGAGCCATAACTTGCTCCTGCGGTTGTTATGGATAACTCCAGTAGATATATGAGACATCACCTACTCCTGCGGTAGTTAGGGATAAACACATTTCTAAATTGCGTTACAAAATCAAAACGCATGAAAGTAATGCACACATTCTCAAGATGCGTTTGCAGAAAAAAAAAATATTTTTTTTGAAATAATTGATTTAGTTTCTAAAATTAATAAAAATGTAAAAAAGATGCATTTTGTGAAAATACAAATTAAAAATACATTTTTATATGATATAAAGGGCCATTTTTGTAAAATTTTGATATTTTGGACCATTTTTATTCTGTTAAAGAGGCCGACACTTGTAAAACTAGGGATTTTTAGCTCAATTTTAATCCTCAATTTTAATCCTTGGATAAGTATTCATCCCTTTGTAAGGAAATTAATATCTTGTTTGCAAATCTCTCGTAATTCAATCAAAAAAGGTCCTTGCACCATGCATCAACAGGTTAGGGAAGGTCTGAACTACAACATTGTCCTCATTTTGAATACACAAGTGGGTGTACGTAAATAGGGGTATACGTTTAAGGTCCAATATGGAGTCTCGTCACAAATTCAAGACACTAATCAGTAATCACTCTGCCAAAAGTTTATATATCAATCTGTCATGACTTTGAAATTGAAGTCAAGATATGTCCAGATCCAGCGTAATGTATACAAGACAATGTGCTTGTAAAGACATCCTCAAAATGACATACGTCCCATTATGTTATAATAAGAGTAGCTAATATATTACATAAAAACATATATGAATGACGATACTACAAATATTTCAAGGACATGTATAGCCGCAGTTTGAGTGATTTGCTTATTCAGAACACAGATATATAAACCCTACGTATAAACATATATGAATGATGATACAACAAATATTCCAAGGACATATATAGGTGCAATTTGACTGATTTACTTATTCATAACACAGTTATATGAGACCCTGTGAATGTACACCAAAATCGGTCACACTAATGTTGGATTTTGAGACCCGACTGAAGACCTAACTGAACCTTGGACGAGAAATGTGCTTCCAGCCTGTACAAAATCAAATGTTAAATTAGATATGCTTTAGCGGCTGATAAATATGCACAAAGTTTGCAATAGCGAACCTAGTTGAACATTTATAGTAGATGGTTTCAGGAGAGTTATAAGTCCGTGCATTTGCAAACATCCTCCTGGCATCTGCAACGAACATTTCCAGTGTCATGTAGTATTGCTCTGATTCAACACGCTTTGACATCGTCTTCAGATCTGCAATCCAAGATACATCAGAAAAGCCAAAGAGTAAGTTAAGAATTCTGCTGATGCCCACTCGATAAAGTTGCAAAATACTTAGGTAAAAAGAGAAAGTAATTATAAGAAAACACAATAGTGTATGTGGATAGCAAATTATGGGTAAAGAACAGCCGTATGAAGTCAGAATATATCTATACTTTTATTGCAAAAAAACAATGTCTAAGTTTGTCTGTCAACTATATATCACAACATTTTGACGCTGGAAATACATGTGTGTAAAGAGAACTAAACTAGCAATGTAATTCGCACCTGCACTGTACTCGAACTTTAACTTTGCATTAAACTGATGCTCTATCCTTATCATTGTTACATTGTTGCTGCGTAAATGACACTTTTCGAGAACATGTTAATATTATATCATATAGTATCTACAGTTGTCACATTACTTGTTTCTATGTGATGTTTGGCATCAGTTTCCAAAACGACAAATGAAAACAAGAAAGAATGAAAGAGACTGTAATCATATCATATTTAAGTGACAGTAATCCCCATGAGAAAATTATAAACCTAGCAAACACATTTCATGCCTTAAGAAACAAATAAGCAAACAATCTTTTGCGGTTTCTTACCCATAGGATCTCTTATTATGTCATAATAATCAGGCACATCGCGTGAATCAACTGGCTCCTTAAATGGCCAAGCATCAGGATGGTCATATATAGCCTGCTTAAAAAGAGAGTAATCACATTTTTATTGTACATAAAAATGGGAAATAGGCAGAGAGATCGTATAAGTGTATACAAACTTTAAAACTAACCTAGGGTTCTTAACTTAACCTTTTAAAACATACGACTACTAAGTTTACGCAAGGCCAACTTCCACTAGTCAAACTCAGTTAACTAGATAATTAATCACAATTTACAAGTACTACTTGAGATATACTTTCTCAGTTCTACATAAAGACCTCCTATTTGCAAATTTTAACACTTTGATGGTACAGTTATCTGATAGTTTAAAATGTTTTATAAGAATCATTTTGATTTATAAGAATTATCTGCATTACTTACATTGTAAAAGCAAAATTAATAAATATTTGAAGGCTATAGCAACAAGGGGAAATAATAATCTAAAGCCTTGCCTTCAGAAGTGCCCGCATAAGTGCAGTTAATTGCTTTTGATTAGATGTGTTGTCTGCAGATGCATTCACCAATTTGAAACGTGAATGACCATATTGATCAGAACTCCATCCAGCCTCCCCTGTTATGAATGTCAAACCAACTCAATCTTTATCTAGATGGAAATGCATGACGTTAAGATACATACATACATATACATACATATACATATACATATATATAAATATATATATTTTTTGTGGAGTCCCGGAGTCCCTACACATTCTGCCATTAAAATATTACATAAAATATTGCAAAACGTATTATTTTTCGAATCGTGTTATACAAAAATCACTTTTTAGTTAGAATCTTGCAATCTAACACATTTTACTAAGTAGAACATGTATGTTCTGCAACATGAAGATGTATGTTCTGCAAACTAAGCAACTTTTATAGAATTATAGGTTTTGCAGTGTTCTACTTGTAAAAAGTATAAGATTTGCAAGATTTTAATTAAAATAATGATTTCTGTACAACATGATTCAAAAATAATACATTTTGTAATATTTTATGCAATATTTTAATTGCAGAACGTAGAGGGGACTCCAGGACTCCACAAAAAACAGGGGACTCCATAGAACTTTACTCTATATATATATGTGTGTGTGTGTATATATATATATATATATTATATATAAAAGCAAGTGTTCAAATGAGAACCACTATATAAATGAGATATAAAATCTAATCTCAACCACACATTTTTAAAATTACTTTTAATCTAAACCACACACTTAAATCTAATCTCTTATCTCCATCATCTTCTTCCTCCCTCCACCTACCACCACCAACCTTTTGGCCTCCACTTCCACCAACCTCCGGCCACCACCACCATTAACAAACTCAAGCTACCACCATCAATCTCCGACCATCACCGCCATTAACTCCAGCGACTCTTAACTCACACACACACCTTATACTTCTTTCTATTTGGGCTATCCACTAAGATATATTACAACCACACTCCGGCAACCATCAGATTTGTAAAAATTTAGGGTATGCACTTGTATTTAAGATTTCCGTTGGTGGTGATTTTAGTTATGACGTTGGTAATTTATTGCTAATTGCAGAGGTGGTGGTCATCGGAAATGGTTGTCGCCAGTGGTCTGAGATGATGGGTGGTGGTAGTAGAAAGAAGATGATGGTAAAATATTAAATTATTGATAATTTAATGGGTGGTAGGAGATGAAGACAAGGCATATAAATGAGTGCTTAGGATTAGATCTCATATCTCGGTTCTCACTGAAGCATGACTATATATATATACACAATTACACACACACACACACACATATATATATGATCCAATTAAGTCCTCTCAACACCTTGAGGTTTTATTTGAGCTGGTAACTTTACATGGTAGCGACTCCAAACTCCAAATATATTTCAGATACCAAGGTAAATATGCGCTCATATCCTAGTGATCCACTCTCAACCCAAAAATGGGCTTTCGAGTACGGGGGGAATGTTAACATATAATATATTATCCTATTAGGTCCTTCTCCCCTTGAGCTTATAATCATTCCCGTAGATTAACAGTTAACAGATTTACAGATTATATGTGATATATCACATTTTCTGGAGCAACTCAAACAACTAAAATCTGAATCAAAGAAATAGGTCTCAACATCTAGGCGCTAGCTCTATAGTCTAGCTATTAAACGCATTTGTAGACTTCTGTGTTCCCAACAGGTTAATAACTTAATAACTCGGGGGAGGTACAACATGTGTGTGTACGAGAAAGAAAAACTACACATTTAACAAAAGCCTCTGAAGAATCTTTGACAAAACAGGTTCTTGATCCAGGTACAATCATTTGTATCAAATGAAAATTTGAAGATAACAGGTGAAAACACTCATACTTCCTGATCTCTCCTGCTTTACTAAGTGGAATCAGGTTTACCTGGCTGCAGTAGGGTAAGCTGCTGCCCTCAGATTTGCCAGTAATGGGGTATTTTCAGGTTAAAATCTAAAATAACATAACTAAACATTTCAAAAATCCAGTAACCAATTTTTTACAATGCAGGTTAATAATCCGATGACATTCATTAGTATCAAATGAATATATGAAGACAACAGGTAATATTACTCTGCTTCAGTTTCATGGTTTAGAACCATGGCAGTGGCAAAATTCTTAACATCCGACAATTTTAGCATATAACACATTTTGTATAGTTTTCTTTATTCTTAACATCCGACAATTTTATCCTATAACACATTTTGTATAGTTTTCTTTGGTCATTCTTTAGCATTAAAACTGCAAAGTTACATAACAAATGTAAACATTCATGCCTCAGATAGAGTACATGAAAGACTTAGAAAACAATGGGGATAACTAACAATGATATAGGGAGAAGAAGAACTTACTTAAACCAGGAATATCCTCAACTTTAATGACCCTTTTTGGTACACCAGCTTCTTTCTGAACAAAATGATTTAATTATGTTAAAGAGGACATATGAAACAACTGCGAACATACATTCATAATTATACTGTAAAGAACAAATCACAATTTAACAGCATACTTTACAGAATAAAGTATCACTGTGATGTTACAATAAAAGAATCTATGACCTGATCCAAAACAAAACTTAAATAAAATACTGGATTTCATGGAATTTAATACTGTTTTAATTGCCAGACCTATCAGGAGCAAGTGGCTAAGAAACAAAATAATGATTTGCTAAGCAAAGCCCTGGTCAGGCTGATCAAATACAAAACATACATACAAATACAAGCAAATAAAACAAACTGCTGGCGCCTCTTTTTTCTATGACTAACAATCAAATCAAACCAAAAGTGTATCCAATTTGAGGAATGTTGTTAGCCGATAAGATTTACCGAACAAATTCAGTAGAAAGGGTTCAAAGTAAACGTAATAAAGATTTGACGTACCTTCTGGAAATCAATTCCAGGGTAGACAATGTGACAATTTGATAGTTCTCGTATCTTTTCATCGATTGCCTGCGACAAGTAAAACAAATACAATTTTATAAGTTTATTAATTGATGTGTGGTGTGTACTAGCCAATATGGAAGGACGAAAGAATTGATCTGGGTGTAGAACCACTTCTAATTTTTTAAGTTAGAAACGGTTCAAGTACAAGTGTGTGCTTTGCTTTACTTATAGTTTTCAAGCAGCAGCAGCATTCTTATATTAAAACTATAACATTATCAAAGAATAACATATTATTAAGATGGCTAACAAGAGTGCAGAATCAGTGTCAAGGTATAGACACTTTTCCCTCCAACAACTTCTTTCTGGCTATCAATTAAACAAGATAATAAATTCTGCTAGATCCTATTACCTGTCTCTGACGTCGGATCATAGTTGATAAATCAGTGTATGGCAGCTTGGGATCAATTTTGCACTCCATAAGTATCCCTCCATCATAATCTTTAATATACCTGCACATATAGAGATCTCACTAAGACGCTAGAAGCATAAGACAAATAAACTTTAGCTGTGAATCATGATTGATGTCTCGTGTAGAGGTAAATTCACTTGTACAACAATAAGAACAAGAACATAAGTAGCAACAAAGATGTCTAGAAACAAAAGAAAAGGTAAAACAACCAGAAAGATGCATCAGCTGTTCAAGGGTATAAACTACTTTCATGCAAAAATAGAATTTTTAAGATTTCAACCAATTAAGAAGTTAGACATATACATACCCATGCCACTGTTCTTGCGCCAAGTATATTTCTTTGGTGAAGCCCTATATTAATGCAACAGGTACACATGTTACCTTAGAAGAATAACTTCTGACAGGACATATGAAACTAATGTTCCAAAAGCATCGTCATTAAAGACAGGGTGCCAGAATGGTAGAACTGAGCAGGCACATAACATACATAAGAAAGAAAAAGAGAGAAATGGAGATCTTACTGCATAAAAAGGAAATACTACCGACCTGTTTTTTAAAATATCCAACAGCATTATTGTCAGCATAAGTCAAAAAATGTGTCAATCCATCAACATCACGTGCATGCTGCTTTAAATGATTCATCAATCTAGTGCCATAACCTTTTACTTGTTCATCTGCTGTTATTGCACAAAAAGCTATCTCGCCAAACTTCTGGCTACAGGAACCATAGAGCGTTGTCAACAATGGATTTGACATGAATATCTTACATACAATATCCATTACGAGTAATGTAGTTCCACCACTCACATTTCGTATTGTGTTATACATACAGATTCAGGCTGAGAATAATAACAAAACCCTGACTGGCGAATGTTAGTTTGAAAAATGAAAAGTTATGTGTAGCACATTATTACACTCATACCTTAAATATGGTCGATATGTTATCCCACCAACAACTTTGTTACATCTGACAAGCATTACAGATTTATGGCTTCTGTAACAGACAAATTGGAATAATATAAGTCACTCATACAGGGAAAATTACACAAAACACTAATACTCACACGAAGCATCATAAATCCATTTACTTCCCCCTTACTTATCAACTTTCGGGAACCAAATCACGAGTGACATAAATACATATTATTCAATGTGAATATAACGTTTACCCGAACTTACTTGTTAAATAAAATTGTGGCCAGACAATAATTACACAACGGAATATATACCGAGACAAAGAAGAAACTGACACCTATGGGCACTTGAGAGTGGCATCAGTTGATCCATTAAATGCTATAACTAGTATAGTGATTCCCCACAAAAAGTATCTAATATGCACACTATAGCAACCACTCCTAGTAGTAAATGGTAACTGCACTCTATAATAGTTGGTATCATCTAACACCTTGAAAGTAACAAAATATGCAGATAACAGTGTTGGAGAAAACTTTAGAATTGACTTAATTTATTGATTATTTCGAAAGGCAGGAGGGGATATTAAAGAACCCTACCATTATGAGGATTCGAACCTGTGGCCTTGTCATCGGGTGAAGGGGAGAGGATATGGACATATATCACTAGGCTATCCCGAATCCTTATGATGGATTCATTAAGCACCTTTAGTGCAACAGATATAAATGTGGATCTGAGTGTAAGTTGCTTCACACACACACACATTAACATTATCATTATTATGCTTGAACAGTATGATTCTATTCACTATTAACAAATGATCACCTGTCCATTACCAGACGCACAATGTACTCTTTTGGCATATTTGGCAGTTGCCTGGAAAAGATATTTTTCAATCCTATTAACCTGTACATACACCAGGATAAATCATTTCAATTCTATGTAAGCAAACTGTAAAATTTTCAAAAAGTACAACAACGATTTTAAGAATGATGAAGATCTTAAAAATAAAATGTTCAGTTTAAGTTACATATAGATCTATTAAATATGCACAGGAAAGAGAATAGATACCAAACCATATGCTCATCAATACCATCATTTCTTACACATGCAAACTTGAGTCGTCCTGCTTCCTCCTAAAAAATTAAAAACATTCCTGGTTCATGGGTGACACGGAATGAATAAAAGAGGATCATAGGCAATATTTTTATACAATCAACTAAGTGTGCTACTAAATGACAGACAAAATGAATACGCTAAATATTTTAATATGTTAAAATGTCCAGAATTTTCAGTTATGTGCTTGGGATAATAAACTAGGCTTCACTTAGGCCTATAAAAGATTATGCTAGACTAAAAAGCTAATCTCAGCCATGAGCAGGGAAGCACGGAACCTTAAATGACCGATCAGTGCCATAAAACTACATTGCCAAGTAAAGCAAGTTTATTCTTAATAAAAAAAAATTTAATAAACTAAATACACATACATGTGATTTGTAAATACAGAACTTCAAATCCGCCGACTAGCGCAGAACAAAATTGCCAAGTAAAGGAAATATGTACTGATACTAAACAACATAATAGTTAAGATGCTAAAGACACGCGCATGTAAAGACAGAAGTAAAAACAATAAAAATTCTAGTTAGATAAAGTTCTAAAATAAAAACTCTGAAAAATTGTACAAAATTAACAAGGATTCAGATTGCCCAATAAAAATAATATTACGCATTATCATAGGTAGATGTTTCTCCAGAGTTAGGGAAAGCACGTCCAATACCAGATCTTTGTCCTCATTTGGCTTTTGATCTGTGTCAGGAATCAGTAGAAACAATGATTTGGATAGAATTTTGAAGAAACGAAGTGTTTCCATGACAGTTACCAGAAGCGACCTTAACTGAATCCTTTTCATCTATCCAATTCACTGAGCCGTCACTGAGCTGTCAGACATGGTTCGATGATGGAGTGGGGCTTTTTGGAATATTAGGTTTCAGTGAATCGGAGAGTAGGATTTGAATAAGGTTGCTTCCAATAACAATCATAAAAAGAACGGCGTTCCTTTAAAATTCTCTTCGAAACATTGTGTTGGACTAACTCCCAACAAAGATCCAAAGGTAGAGGAGAACGAAGATCTGGAGCCGCTGCTTTTCAGCTCTCTGCAAAGCCATTTACCACTAAGAATGGTGGACGCCCATCACGATACAAAATCTTATTATATGCAACATCCTTTGCTTCGTCATGCACCACATGGGGAACTCAATCGAGCCATCATATAACTATACAAATATCCAAATCCATTTATGTTTCTACTAAGAAATCATTCTCTATACATAAAACAATTGGACTAGTGGTAAAAGTAGATCTCAAGTATCATATTAGCTGTCATCCATGATTGCAACTGTTACGTGCTTAACGACGAACTAACATTAAAGTTACAAAATTTCTTAGGAAATTTCCATGGACAATAATTAATAGTAAATTAGTTACCATAACTATTACATGCTTAAAGATGAACTAACACTTAAGTTGCGAAATTTCCTAATAAATTTTTACGGACAAAATTTAATAGTTACCACAGCCATTACGTGCTTAATGACAATTAACAATTAAGTTGCAAACTTTCCTCATATATTTTCAAAAACAAACAACTTAATAGTTACCAGCACTGCATTTAACTAAAGAGTAACAATGTCTACAGGATCACGTTTGGCTACAAACTCTAAATACCTCTAGCATTCACCAAAACAAATTTGACATATTAATAGTGGTAATTTACACAAAAGCCAACACGATCTGAACTTTAAATTTTGTTTGTAAAAGTATATCTCAAATTAGTTGTCATCCATGCTTGCAACCGTCACCACAAACTAACATCAACGCAAAAAAGAAATTTCGTAACACAAAAACAAGTTAATAGTAACCAGCACTGCATTCAAATAAAAACAAATTATACACACACAATCACAGATATATGACGAAAGCAGTTGTCATTAATAAATTACTTCTCTTTTCAAATTCTCTTCTCGAGAACTATAAGCGCCACCAGTCTGTATATTCTCCGTAAATATACTCTTCGTCTCCTCCTTAACTCCCAACCTCGCCGCGCCTTGTCCAACCACCGGATCACTCATAACAGAATTTCCCGCCAAATTCGGTTCAACTTTAACTGAATTTTCAGTTTTGAGCTTCGTAGTCCGTGCCGACGGTCCCCCACTATTTTCCAACCGATTCACCGTAAACGTCCGCATCGAATCTTGATACTCTTCTTCGTCTTCGTCGACGACCTCTTCCGACTCGTCAGAAGAGTCAGAATCATTGCCACGAACGCTGATGCTGTCGTCGTTGGAGGTTAGTGCGCCATCGCGAGTGTCGGAGAATGAAGAAGGGAGAGGCGGCGCGTGATTGTCAGACGCGCGCTTGCGTTTGCGGATCGATGAGGTGGCGGAGGCCGAGGCGGAGTGCGACGGTGACGGAGATTGCGTGCTCCGTGACCGTACCGGCGCCGTTAAGTGAGGGTCCATTAGTACGAAGATCTCGGAGCTTTTGATTTGGTAAAGTGAAGATCAATGAGGGTTTACTTAGGAAGAAGAAGGGAAAGATTGATTGTTTTAATTTAAGGCTTTGTTTGGCTCTTTGTATTTTTTGAAATCACATTGTTTCTTAGATGGGTTTTATATCAAATAGACCACTCCTTCCGCTCAAATATCTCACCTAAACCACCCATTCAAAAACCATATCATTTAAACTACTAAACTCAGTATATATATCATTGGGATATCACTCCGTTTGATGACATCACGGAAAATGACAGAAATCGTTAAGTTGTGACGTGTTCTTACACGTTGCTTCCAACATGGCATCCCCAAAAAAAAGAATATATTAAAAAAATTAATTGGGCCAAACTAATTAAACTATACATTCAGGGATAATT
>PHNY01297230.1:2872-20134 GCA_003724115.2 Anethum foeniculum
TTGGTCTGTTGGACTCCAGTGGTCATGACATGCCTCTCTCTTCTGTATATCATGATGGAAAGTTAGAGTCTGTGGCAACTAATGGCCAACCAGTCCACACAACAATTCTTAGAGTTACAAAGGTTAATTTCAATCTTTAGATAAATTTTTTGTAGTCAGTATATTGTTTAAGAGTAGAACTATATTAAAAATGCAGTTACACTTTGTCAAAAAAAACTATGTTAGATACTTAGATGACTGTGCAAGAGTAAAAAGATTGTAAACGTCATTGTTCCCTGCTCCTATAATCATGCTTTTGCAATCTTGTGGGAATGGGGGGTTACACAAGAATCAATGAGGCTAGTGCTTGGATTTTTCCCTTCCTATTAGACCTAAAGTTATACGAGTCTACAAGAATTCTTCGTAGATTGCTACAATAGTTTGTGACCTGCACGGTCTAGTTTTGTGTTATTCTGTGTGCTCTGAATGTTATTAAAAACCAAGCATTTCCGGGAAGTATATTGTGCACCAGCATAAGATAAAATAATAAAGTTAAATGTGCTGTTGCTTACAAAGCTTCAGTATATCTCAATCGTTGCATAGATTTTCTGGACAGTAGTTAGTCAGTTGGGAACTTATTGAAGCTCCCTTGCGTGGCACCCTTTTTTGTACTATAGATGAATGTTTCATCTGATCAGACAGGTGTCTTCCTGACATATTTTTGGTCTCTTTGCTTACAACTTAACTTTTTCCTAGCTTTCTTTAATAATTTTACTTGTATCTTCAACTTTCAGAAAGAAGAAGAATTTGTATTCTCTGATATTACTCAAAAACCAATTCCATCTCTACTACGGGGTTACAGTGCTCCTATTCGTCTTGACTCTGATCTCACTGACAGTGATCTGTTCTTCCTTCTTGCTCACGATTCAGATGAATTCAACCGGTATGCACTTCTCATAATCACTTTAACATAAAAAGTTCGAAATCGGACTTTACCATAATGTTGTTTATTGTGTTCCATTTTAGTTGGGAGGCTGGTCAGATCCTGTCAAGAAATCTTATGCTCAGCCTAGTGGATAGTTTCCAGCAAAATAGACCATTGGTTCTTGATCCGAAGTTCGTAAATGGTCTTAAAAGTATCCTTTGCGACTCAAGCTTAGATAAGGTACTATAATTTTCTTATTTACCTTCAATATTGTCCAAGGTGCTATAATATATTTGATTTAATGCCATTGCCTTCCTTTTTTCTCGGTCTTCTGTTTACCAATTCCAGAAATCAAAAGAATATGCACTAAAAACTTCACTTTTGTTTGGTAATATAGGAATTTATTGCAAAAGCTCTGACTCTGCCGGGTGAAGGAGAAATAATGGATTTGATGAAAATTGCGGACCCTGATGCTGTTCATTCAGTTCGATCTTTCATAAGAAAGCAGCTTGCTTCTGAACTGAAAGAAGAGCTACTCAATACGGTAAAGTACCTCCTATTCCCTGTTTGGAGTGCTGTTTATCTTTCTTTTTATGTTCTTTTATTTATTTATGATATGTTACAGGTCATAAACAACAGAAGTTCAGAGGAGTACAAATTTGACCATCTAAATATGTCAAGACGAGCTCTTAAAAATACGGCACTTGGTTTGTCTACTTTCAAATCTTCCCTGTGCTTTGCTGGATGTAGCAAGTTGTTGTCTAATTGTTTTTTGCTATTTTTTTCTTTAATGTAACAGCATACCTTGTGTCGCTTGAAGATCAAGAATTTACAGAGCTTGCTTTGCATGAATATAGAACTGCTACAAATATGACTGATCAATTTGCTGCTCTGGCTGCCATAGCACAGAATGCTGGTAAAACTCGAGATGAAATTCTTGCCGACTTCTACACTAAATGGCAGCACGACTACCTGGTTGGTCTCTCCAGGCTTTCTCTTCTTCATTGATACCCTCTTTTGCTTCTATACCTTGCATAGTTTTTTGTTTGAGTGGAAGTGATATTAAATTTTTTAGAGCATTCAACTGATCATTTGGATGCTCGAGGACAATCTTCAAAACTGTGGAGGCTTCAAGAATTTTTGACATCAGATTTTTCTCTCTCCAGGTTGTTAATAAGTGGTTTTCCCTTCAAGCCATGTCTAATATTCCAGGGAATGTTAAGAATGTTCAGAGCCTCTTGAACCATCCAGCATTTGACCTGCGTAATCCAAACAAGGTAAATGACATGTGCGCACACAAAAAAAAACAGACACTAGGCGCTTGTAGTATAGATGCAGGTGAAGAAAAGTGTACGTTAACATGCTTGATTTACTATTAATGCCTCGTAATTGGTGTATTCTTTGATTGTTTCCCCGCTACAGGTGTATTCACTGATTGGAGGATTCTGTGGCTCGCCTGTTAATTTCCATGCAAAAGATGGGTCAGGCTATAGATTCTTGGGAGAGCTGGTGGTGCAACTCGACAAACTGAACCCTCAGGTCCTTTGATAATGAATTACTTCATGTGGTTTATAATCAAGCTTTTGATACCAGTTACATAAAACTTTGTCAATTTGCAGGTGGCCTCTCGGATGGTGTCAGCCTTCTCTAGATGGAAGAGATACGATGAAACAAGACAAGGCCATGCGAAGGTAAGACTGTAGACTTCAGCTGCACTTAGTATTTCTAGGGATCATATAACTACTTGTTACCCACATGAAATTATTCCTTAGATTATATTCACTTTTCTGTCCTGTAGAGACCTGACTAGTGAGAGAATTTACATTGTTTTAAATGTTTACAGGCACAACTGGAGATGATCGTGTCAGCTAATGGACTTTCGGAGAACGTTTACGAAATTGCTTCAAAGAGCTTAGCTCCTTAAATATCTCATGCTTGATCATTTCTTACCCTGAGCTGGATTTGTTGCTTTATCTGGAAGTCTTGATATCATACATAGATTTCAAAGACACTCTTATCAGCTGGACTTGTTGCCTTATTATGGAAGTCTTGATATCATATAGATTACAAAGACGCACTTTAAAATATCTTGCAGTTTACGCAATAAATTGTTTTTGTGACCTTATAGGCTTACACGAATACAATGTTAAAACTGCTTTATAGATATTGTACTGAACTTTTGTGGCACGAAAAAATAGAATAAAATTGTATCGAACTTTGTTCAAGCGATGTTGGATATCTTCATGGTTACTGGTTAGTACTTGAGTGTTGAGAATTTTTTTTTTTTTACAACAATTATGGAATTGTTTGGAGCTGCTTTTAAAGTTACTATTGAGTTGAGTGTTTTTATGGTGTTAAATACAAACACAACTGTTCTCATAACGATCAGTTTCCCAAGTAGGCTAAAACTTAAAAACATTATCTAATCCTTTTTAATGACTGGTTGTTAACCAACTACTACACCTGTAAAAATAACATTACGAAGAAAATAAAGAACCTGTAAACCTATTTTTATTCTCTTATATTTGTATATATACAAGAATAAAAGAGAATAATGCAGAATAAAAGAGAATATTTATTTGATGGATTTTGCATAATTTTAGAAAGATTTTTTTTTTTTTTTTTTTTTTTTTTATGGAAAAAAATTCCCGACCCCAACATCATGAAAGACTTTGACAACTCAACTTTGCGGGGAAAAATATGTAAAAAGTTGCTGTATTTTATAATTTAAAACAAGAGATATGTAAAAAAGTAAAAAAAGAAGGGGTTATGTATTGTAAGTAATAATTGGTGTGGCGGGGTCCGTTAAATACCTAAAAGGAGGAAGTGCCGACGAAAGGGCATCGTGAAAATTCATGTTTGGATGCCCAACCACACGTGCACTCTTTGTTGACAATCATAATCCTTCACATCTTCCTTTCCCTTTTTTTATACACAACTGCTTGTTGAGTTAGTTTTACTCTTATTAATCATTAGACAAAACTACCCTTGTGATCGTGGGTATAATTATAATATTAAAGAAAGGAAAAATGTTTGAGCTCTCGTAATAATTCTCAAAATCGTTCCCTATATTATTCGCTATTTTCTCATAATGATGTGGACCCATACATTATACATATAGATTTCACATATAAAAAATAAAAATAAGTCATGCGTAATATGGAGAATATTTTTGAAAATATTTTTAGATAGGTAGACGGTAACTGTTTACAGTTTATCACAGGGGTATTACAGTCATTATACAATAAAAGAAAAATGAAATAAGCAGAACACTAGTGTATGTAAATTAAAAAAATGACTAAAAAGCAAGTCATTGCCGTGTTTGACCTCAGAACCTATACTTACATCACATACATTCATAGTTAGATATATATCATCTACATAAGCATATATGTATGCAAGAAAACCAGTTTTTCATGCTTTCTTGCTCTTCAATCCATTTGGGCTTTCTTTAAATTGGGTTTTGATTACATGAACAAAAAATCTCCATATTTTCTTGAAAAGAGTTTCAAGCTTTTGTTGGGTGAGATTTGATCTGATAAAAATAATATACTGATTCTACTTTTAATACTAGTGATCTGAAAAATGAATGGAGAAATGAGGGGTTTGAATAACACGTTGGACACTATAAACGCAGCTGCTAATGCGATCGCATCAGCTGGGAATCGTTTGCCTCAATCTTCTTCTGTTCAGGTATTACATATTTATGTTCTTTTGTGTGTATATGTGTTATGTGTTGAGTTTGATTTACTTTTTGTTGTTAGATTTTATGTTTTTGAGTTATGATGTTGGAAGTTATGTTAGTGCTGTTTGTTTAATGTGATGGATTTAATATTGATGTGTTGATATTTAAATCTAAATATGAGTTAGGAGTCTGGATTTTAATTTTAATCAAGTGTTTAAGTAATTCAGATGTTGGGATTTTGTGTTTTTAACTTTTTTCTTAGACAACTTTATGAAGGGTTGAGTTATACTTATGGTGTTTTGGAAGAAAATTTATTTAGTAGACGGATGAAAAGAGCTTTTAGATCAAACTTTATTTACTTCTAACTTTTCTCATTACCTATTTAACAAAAAAATAACTTTTCTCGTTACCTGTTGACTTGGTCATGATTATTGTGGTGAGATGCAGTTGATTCCGATTAATAGAAATTATATCTAAACATATATAATAGCAGTGTCGAGAAGTTAGAAATTAGAAAGAAGGGAATAATTTTGACGAGTTAGCTCATAGCTGGGTATTTGTAATCATATATTGTTAGCTTAGCCTCATGAATTTAAATAAATGTTGGCTGAAATTAAAGAAAGGGAAGTTATATGTTTTTTAAGTCTTAAAGGACTCGATGAAGCAGCCATTTTTGAATCAAATCCAGTATCAAACTGTAGCTTCATCTCTCCAATATGAGGAATCATTATTTTTGTCTTTCTCAATGTCACAGACTGCGAATAAAAGAACAGTAAATTCATAATATATGATATCACTGTAACAAACCATGGACTTGGCGTCATTGATTTGTTCAGCTGCATGAATATTTGTGATTATAGTCTATTTTTGTCAAATATACAACTATACTTCTAGATTTAAGAAAGGAATGAGTTTTTATTGGGAGTTCTCATTCGGAGGAATATATTGTCAAAGTCTATGAAGTCTTAAACCTTGAAGAAAATACTAAATACTATTTTTTAATTTCAAGATATATGATTTTCTGTTATGAAAAGACTTTCTTCTATTGTGTGATATAGAATCTGAGAGCTTTAGTAGTAAAGATTTCTTTGAAAATCCTCGGGGATATACTTAGACGAACTTATCCTGGCTGTTAATCTAAGAGAAAAGAAATTTGGTTATTACTAAGTGAATAACTTATGTTCAAAAACAGAAAACAAGATGGGGAGGCTGCTGGAGCATATATTCGTGTTTTGGATCTGGTAGACAAAGGAAACGGATCGGACCTTCTGTTTTTGTTCCTGAAACAACAGTAGTAGCAGAAGCTCCTACAGCTCAAAACGTAAACCATGTTCCTTCCATCATACTTCCCTTCTTTGCACCTCCATCATCTCCAGCGTCTTTCCTTCAATCAGAACCTCCTTCAGCCACTCTCTCACCGACTGGATCAGTTACCCTATCTGCCAACATGTACTCACCTGCTGGGCCAGCTAACATATTTGCCATTGGTCCTTATGCCCATGAAACCCAATTGGTGACTCCCCCGGGGTTCTCGAGTTCAACATTCACTACTGAACCGGGTACACCTTTTACTCCACCCCCAGAGTCCCTTCAGTTTACTACACCTTCCTCACCTGAGGTCCCATTTGCACGGTTTTTTGGACCCAACCACCCAAATGGGGAATCTGATCAAAAATTTCCATTCTCCCACTATGACTTTCAATCTTACCAGCTTTACCCTGGAAGTCCAGTTGGCCAACTGATCTCTCCCAGTTCAGGCATCTCCCAATCAGGCACCTCATCTCCTTTTCCTGATTCGGATGCTGTTCCTGATCGTCTCCAATCCCTTGAATTTCAGACCGGCAATCCTCCGAAGCTCTGGAACCTTGAAAATCTGCCTCCCCGTCAATGGAAATCACAACAAGGATCTGGTTCTTTGACCCCAGATGCTGTGCACCGCAAATCTCGTGATGGTTTTGTGCTGGATCGTCAAAAATCAGATATTTGCCCCCTCACAACTGCATTTAATGGGTGGCGACATGATGAAATTGTTGTAAATCATAGAGTTTCATTTGAAATAACTGCAGAAGAAGTTGTTAGATGTGTGGAAAAGAAGTCAGCTACTTCGTCGAAGGCAGTATCAGTATTCCCAAAGTATGTAGAATGTCTTCGCGAAGGAGACAGGAATTCTTCAGAGTTGGCTGATGATCAAGAGTTTTATACAAGTGGACAATTTGAAGCGACTCATAAGAGAACTTCTGCAGACTCTGAGGATGAACAGAGGCGTCATAAGCATCGATCAATTACTCTCGGTTCTTCCAAGGAATTCAACTTTGATAGTGCTGATGGAGGACATTCTGATAAGCCTACTGCTATTGGCTCTGACTGGTGGGCCAATGAAAAAGTTATCGGGAAGGAGGTTGTTCCAAGTAAGAACTGGTCTTTCTTCCCAGTGATGCAGCCAGGTGTGAGTTAACTGGTCTATGCTCTACTGGTTTTCAGTGCAGTTTGTGCTAATATTGCGGCTGAACGTGTACAATCTGAAGGAAACTATCAATGACAATGACAGAAATTGTAATATAGTAGTAGTGATTTCTGCAGCTCTTTAGAGGGACGACTGCAAGACTGAGCAATGCATATAGATTGCTATTCTCAGGAAGTTACAGATCGTATAAAATAGCAACAGGTGGACATTTTGTTAAGATTTTGTTAGCATAATCCTTTTTTTTTTTAGTATCCCAGACTAAATGCAGTAACATATAAGCTAACAGAAATAAACATCTTTACTGGTCTTTTCAGTATGTAATATAAAAATGTGTAATTTATATGAATCATTTTGCAGTCTGCTTGTTTTATCTATGTCATTCTACATCTTATATTACCATAGGTCCTGATGTTTCTCCAGCTGGTCTCTGATAGATCAAGAAGTAACTACAATGTCTTGAGCTTGTCTGGAGTTTTGTTAAGAATAAGCAACCTCAGACAAACTCCTAGACAACTCATGGGTCGTAGTATTTAGTTTATAATACTCTTACATATCAAACATGGTTTGTTTCAGGAAACACAACCTATTTTTAACTAAGTTGTTTGTAATTTTTGAACATTTAATCTAACAGCATTTAGCAATTGCTTCAAAATCACTGTTAATCTAATTTTGTACTTAAAATTTGAGGGAATCATATTGGACCAACTGACCAACTGCAAATGGTAATATTTTAAAGTTAATCTTGAAACTACTTTAGTTGGAACAATAGTGGAAGTTAGTTTGGCACTGAATAAAAGGACAGCCTTCAGTTGGCTGTTTAGTTTTGTTTTGTTATACATGACTCCTTGCGAGGAACAAAAACAAATCTTCCAACGTCAAGACAGCTGCAAAATCAGTCAGATATTGATTGACTGGGTTTCAAATTGATTTCAACTCAGAGAAAGACCATACCCACGCATTCTTTCTTTTCCTCCTTTTTCACGTTTTTATGGCAGAATACAGAGTACTGAATGGCACCAGCACAGTCAAATAATGAGACTGATCCCCCCACTAGGAAGTAAAATAAGTCCCTGTAAATTCAAAGTACGAACTTTTTATTATATATTCATATGTTCACCGATTAGTATTTAACTAAAATCGAACCAAGTTAAACGAGAATCTGGACAAAAATTTAATAAAGATGGCATATGTATCCAAATCTCCAAATTCTTTCCCATATATATATTTTTAATACAAGTGTTCTAAGATATCCTTGTTTTAGTATATCTAATTATTGAGCTTTTTTTTTTTTTTTTGAATAACTAATTATTGAGCTTTTGATTAACGATAAAAACACACTGTCTCAACGGTAATCTAGTGAGCATCTTCCAGTCCATTCTTACTAAACAAGACCAAATATTCTCTCTTCTTGCCTGGGACCAAATATTCTCTCTTCTTGCCTGGTCCAAGTTGTCCAACTCAATAAAACAGCCGGCACTATATATCTAATATTTTTATTTTTTTAATCTATATTTTTAAAAACTAAAAATCAAACCCCAACTGCTCTTTTTCATGCCCTTCACATAAACCCTATGAATATTCATCTTCTTGGAAAAAAGTTTTGATTTTTAAGGTTCTTGAGCTGAAAAAAATGGTACCCATTATAGCTTCAAGACTTTCTGCAAATGGGTCACAGTCAAAACAAGCAGACTCTTCAAGCTCCAACATTTTCACCATTGATGTGGGTGGTCAGCTTTTTCAAACAACCAAACAGACCCTAACACAGTCTGGCCCTGATTCAATTTTATCTAAGGTTTGTAATACAACTGATGTATCTATTGTACCTTTTATTGATAGAGACCCTGAATTGTTTTCAATTCTTCTTTCTCTTCTTAGAACTGGTAATCTTCCTTCTAAAGCTAAGGCCTTTGACCTTCAAGATCTTGTTTTTGAAGCTAAGTTTTATGGTATTGAACAACTTCTTGTTAATTCTCAATCAAACCCTTCTCAATTTGAGCCTTTTAATCTTGAAAAATCTTTGATCTTGAACTTAAGTGGTAGAGATTCACCTTCTTCAGTTTGTACTACACCTTATGGTTCTGTTCATGTTGCTCATGGTAGCAAAATTACATCTTTTGATTGGTCATTACAAAGAAAATCTACTATTTTAACTCAATTTACTGCTGTGGATTCTTTGTTATCATTAAGTCCTTATGTCGTAGCTGCTGGAGCTACCGATTTTTCGGGGTTACAGATTCTTGATCTTGATAAGGGTTTTGTTAAGCAGACTTTGTATTGGGAAAATGTGACTAGGTCTAGTTCAACAGTTCAATCAATTGGGTCATCTCCTGATTTTTTGTTTACTAGTTTCGAATCAGGCCGAAGAAACTCTAGTGCAATCATGGTTTATGATCTTCAGAGTGATTTTCGCCCTGTTATTGAGATTGGTCATTGTGAAATATTTGGTGCTGATCTTGATTCTGCCATTCCAGCTACTAAATTGAGTTGGGTACCTAGTTATAATCTGTTAATGGCTTCTGGTTCACATAGTGGACCTCATGGAGTATCGGGTAATATTAAGTTTTGGGACATTAGGTCTGGTAATGTAGTTTGGGAGTTAAAGGAAAAAGTTGATTGTTTTGCGGATGTCACGGTGATGGATAATCTTTCTGCAATTTTTAAGATTGGTGTGAATTCAGGAGAAGTTTTCTTCTCTGATATGAGGAACATTGGTGCTGAAAAATCTTGGGAATGTTTAGGTGATGGTCAAAAGACGATTAACGGGAAAAAGGAAGGTTTAGGTTGTAAGATTAAGAGCCATGGGACTCAAGTGTTTTGTAGTAAAGGAGGAGATTTGGAAATGTGGTCTGAGGTTATGGTAGGGTCTTTGCGGAAAAATGGTACTGATGCGGAGGAAAGGATGTTTAGGAAGAATTTGATGGGGAGAGCAAAGGATATGGGAGGAAGTAGGATCACCAACTTGGATTTTGGTGGAAACAAGATGTTTTTGACAAGGAAGGATCAGCAATTTGTGGAGGTTTGGCAAAGTTCAGTAAGAGGTTATTAAATTTGAAAGTAGAACATACTGAGTGTGATTATTATTTTTTTGCACAACAGATTGTGTTAGGATGTGAATATTATCTTTGAATTGAATTTATTTGAACGTGGCTGTGTAGTGTCATATCTAAAATGTGATAAGAATAAGACGAGTTTGTTGCAGAGGGACTACGCCCGGAAAATCATTTTGCGTGCCGTGTACTTTCGTGTTTGTGTTTGGTTGGTAGACACGAACATGACACGAATTGAAGTCGTGTACACGACCTGCTAACACGAACATGAAATGATTAAAAATTGACTAGACATGACACGAAATGAAGTACACGAAATTTTTAATGTATACGAAAATGAAAGGACACTAAATGGTACACGAATAAACGAAACATGAAATGTATACGAAATAAACACGACCTGGTACATGATTAAATACATGAAATTAAATACATAATTTTAAGTTATATTATAAATGATATTCTGAATATAAAATATATGTTATAAAAATTGTATACAAAAGTTTAGATTATATTATAAAAATTATACATATATAATATTTATTTATTTCGTGTACCTCGTGTCGTGTCGTGTACCCAAGGGCTATACACAAAATCGTCACTATATCTCGTTCATGTACTTCGTGTTCGTGTACTTAAAATGTAAACACAAACACTAAATTCCTGGGTCATTCGTGTCGTATAAAAAATTGGTTATGAGGGACCAGACTATGATCTAAATTACTAAGAGCAAGTCCAAGAGTGTCTGCCTTATAAATATTATAATATATAATGTTCTAGTAATTTAGAACGTATACATGAATTTTTATAATAATACTTATTTTTATATCCTATTATTATAATATTAATATATCCTATTCTATATTATAATACATGAGTCTACCCAGGTATGTGGTTAACCCATCAAAATTCAGGAATTATTTTAGAATCAATCAGAATTCAGGAATTAAATTCTGACAAATCATAACAAGATTAAAACTTTTCTTATCCTTCTTTATAATACTTAGTTTACCACATCATTGAGTTAACCAATCACGTATTTTTCTATTCAGTTTTAATCAATGGAAGACCCTGCCTAAAAAATAAACGAATCAGATTACAAATCTCCTATTTTCATATATATTATTCCTTCCTTATAATATCTAAGTCTAACTAGGTATGCAGTTAACCAATTAGAAAATTTAAAATAATTTTAGCCTAATAAAAAAGAAATCCTAAATTTTAGATTAATCATATTATATTAAAAATTTCTTTCCTACCCATTCTCATCCAATTACACTAACCATAATTAGTTAATAATTCTAATTTAAACATATATTATAATATATATTCTTATATTATTACATAATAGCTTATAACCCGTGCGATACACAGGTTTTCTTTAATGTTATATAATTTTTTATTTAATTTAAACTTAAATAGATCGTCTGTATTATTTCGAAAAAATAGCAATTTTTTTATTTAAACTAGAAAAGGTAATTGGTTTTAGTTGAAAAAGTTAATTGGTTAGTTATTAATAATTATAATATTTTATTTTATTTTATTAAGTTGAATTAGCCGTGATATTTTTGGAAAAGAAATTTAAAATAGAAAAGATAATGGGTTTTAGCTGAAAAAAAAATTAATTGGTTAGTTATTAGTAATTATAATATTTTGTTTTATTATAGTGAATTACCCGTGATATTTTTGTAAAATGAGGTGTTTTAGTTGGAAAAAATAAAAAAGGTAACTTATTTTAGTTGAAAAAGATAATTTGTTTGTATACACGAATTATGATTAAAATAGGAGTTATAAGAAATTATAATATTTTATTTTATTTTATTAAATAGAATTATCCCAGATATTTTTGAAAAAGAAGATGTTTTAGTTAGAAAAAATAAAAAAGGTAACATGTTTTAGTTGAAAAGGGTAATACAAATCACTATTAATATAGTTTTAAAATAAATAGGTCATAAAAATAATTAAGTAAAGGTACTTAAGTAAACATAATATAATAATTAAAAAATAGTAATTAAGTAAATACAGTAAGTACCAGGCTACCAACAAAATTTCAATGTTTCGTCTTTAATATAATAATATAAATTTTTAAATACCTAGACGATTGGTTAGGTGAGGTTAAACGATAGCAAATGGTGCGTTGTACTTCTTTTGACGAGTTGTGTGTTATTATAAAAGTTGAATATTTTAGAAAGATGAATTATTTTTCTATATCAATTAATTATTTTTAAATTAAAATGTGGATGGTTTATGTGTAAAACTAATTTTAACTATATAAATAAATCATACATTTGATATTCAAGTTTTAGAAATATTATTATTAAAGAATAAAATTTAGAAGTTCATTTTTGAAAAATTAAAATAAACTGAATGATAATTTAAAAAAATATATAGATATAAAAAGTTCATGTTTGACTATTATTAATCAAATATTTTATAGTTTACAAAGATACGTTTTTTTAGTTTTTCTTTGAAAAATACGATCTGCAATTCTGCACCTCAAAATTTAACTTTAGTTTTTATTTTTCTGAACGTTGATTTTGATGTTAGTTAGTTGCATTTGCTGATATCTTTTTTTGAGTTGGTTTTGGTTGCATATGTTACGAATCAAATCAATTTCAATTCAATATCTAAGCATTCAGAATCAACAAAAAAATAAATTGTATATTTCGTGACATTATGTCAGATAGTAGATATCCACGAAAATAGATAAATAAAATCAACCAATAAACAACTCATGATTCATGAATCAACCAAAAAGCAAACAGAGTAGCAGACAATTACAATTTTAAAAATAACCAAATCAACTAATTGCAAGTTTTCGTGACGCTGAAGGATGATAATGACGGTAAAGGATGATAAAGACGCGATGGAAGATAAGAAGGAGAGAAAAGGTCAGAGATTGTATAGTTGAAAAAAAAAATGGAGAACGTGTAATAACAAAAGGAAAAAGGAGAAATCGTATTTTGGAAAATAAAATGGTAAAATGTATAATTTTCTGTAAATTCTCTAATTTAAATTATATTTTATATTTTAATATAGTTTTAAGGATCTCGAGATAGACTTCAAGAAAAAATTTTCAAGGTGGTCATTGATTTGTGTGTATTTAATTAAACATCTAACTATTCACTTTCCTAATTTTAAAACAAAACAAAATTATGGTAATTAAATAAATGTCAAGATTAAGTTTTTTACATATTTTTCTCATAATTTCAAGAAAATAATCCTCAGATTAATCTCAGAATCCTTATTCTTTTTTAATATTATTTAATTGTCAAAATTACTGATAATTGTGGATCTGTGGTTCGGTTCGTAGCACGGGTAAAACGCTAGTTTCAAATATAATAATGAAGGAAAGAGGAAAGAAGTGTAGAAAAAGATATAATAATAATTTTTTTATTAAAAGTAAAATAAGACTCGACTAAAACAATCTTAAAAATAGGGCATTTGAGGTATCTAATATTTTATTTAGGACATTATTGAAATTATTTTTTTATCAATTGCACTAAATTTTGATATTGGACATGAGTAATATCTTTTTTGAAGAATTAAGTCGCAACTTGCAAATGGATAATCAAACTTAAAAATATTTACATTTAAATTATTAAAACAAATAAAGTCTTGCATTTAAGTCGTTAAACTTTAAAAAAAATTGCACAAACAAAAAGCTGTATGTTCCAAAATCAATGAAATAAAAGAAAAGAATGAAAAATGAGTTATTTTTTTTTTGTCTACAAATTTTTGCAAAATTGAGAAGAAGATTTTGGATACAATTAATTCAAGAATTTTCTCTTCAAATTTTTAGAAATCTTTTCCTTTTTTTTTTCGGGAACAAGTTGAAAAAATCAAATCTTGACGTTTGTTTTCTTTTCTTTCAAAAAAAATTTGTAGAACACCGTGTTTTAGACATGTAGGCTACACCTCAGCTCTGAATTTAAAATTAAACTCATCTTCAATATTTCATCAATCAGTCATTGGCATCTAAACACATCTTCGCCTCGTTCACCTACTTCCGAAGGTGTTCGAACAACAATAGTGGGTGTGTGTTTCTTCCCCACGGATGCTCATCTAAGTTTTGATAGCCATTCTCACTTTCTTGTGAAAAATCTATCGAAAATACGAAGCATGTATCTTGAAATCATCACCAAGCCAACAATTCTGAAATGAGTGTAAAGAATTGATTTTTAATAATTGAATTCCTGAGCGTTGAATTTATGGTATAGAAATGGTTTCAAAATATTTATTTTTCTAATAAATATTTTATAATTTTGAAATGGATATAAAGATTCTTGGACTGATTTAGAAATATCAATAATTTTGATCGGATATGAAATTTGTTGGCAGTTGATGAGAAAAATGAAAAAGATACATGGCTCTGTGTTAGTTCTCTAGATGGACAGAGCCGAGTTTTGTTCGAATTGAGCTGAAATTAATTTTTTTTTAAACAAACGGAGTCGATCCGAGTTTTCTAATCGAACAGAAAGTGATGTTCAAGATTGGTTTGTTAATAAATAAGCCAAATACGAATTTGATCACAAATATGTCGAGTTGAGCCAAACGTGAACCGTATTCATGTTCGAGTCGAGTTGTTCACTTAGTTCGCATATTTTGTACTGAACCAAATCCAATTTTTAAAATAATTCACACAATCCACAATCTCACGCACATATCACATTTTCAAATCATACGATTAACACGAAAATCACATTCCTTTATTTTCTTTTTCTTTTATGCCAAATATCAAGTGATAAACATATTCAAATTTATTATCCACTATAATTTAGTTTTTTTTTTTTTAATCATAGATCCATATATATAAGACTGTTTTAGAAAACAATATCGCATAAAACGTAAGATTAAACAAGATTAATTTTTATAAATAATTTCACTTCAATTAATCTGAACAAATAATGTGCAAGACTTCAATTATTTTCTAATTTTAGTTACTTTTAGAATTTATGTTAATTCAGTTTAAATATCGAAAGTTATTTCTTCTAACAAGAGTATCAAATTAATTTTTGTATTCACGATAAATTGAACCTCAATATATCATAAAATTAAAATGACAATTTAACTCATGACGACCAAATCAAAATAAATCTATTATATTAATTATATAAAGAATATAAATTCACCATTCAATAACTTCGATAGTAGCTAAAGTGAATTGTAATTTAAATTTTATTTTACATATTTAAATATCCTGATATTCATACTTAAAATATATTATTTTATATAAGTTAAATAAAACCATTCGAGTTTAACAAGTTCGAGCCGGTTCCGAGCTCGAACCGAGTAGATGTAAAACTCGGCTCAAACATGTTTACTTATTGATTATATTTTCATGTTTAAGATCGGGTTGGATTAATAAACAAATCAAGCTCAGTCGACCTTAAATTAGTTGAACTCGGGTTTTATTAACGAACATTTATGTTCATCTACAACCCTACTATATAGATTTTGTATAACTTGTGCTTAAATTATTGTGTCAGGTAGTAAAAAAATTAGTTTCAATCAAATATGTCATTTTTTTTTTGAAACAATCAAATATGTCATTTATTCTAGTCAAAGTGAATATATATTGCAATACATACCGTTAATTCTATTAGTGATGTTAACAACGATTATGTAAAAAGTTTTAATTTGTTTAGTGAGTTAACCGTAAACATTTTAACTTGGATAACCCGTTTACAAGTTGAAGATGAATTCCATTATTACTTTAGTCATTTAACATTTTTGTTAACATGAAAACACAAGTAAAATAACTTTAGCCGGAATGCTTATAAATTTTAACAAAGAGAGGAACCAATGAAAACTCAATTTAATTTCAATTTATCAATATTATCAATATTATTATATAGAAGGCAAACTTGGCGTTCTTTGTAGTTTGTGATTTTGGTTAACGAACAAAAGAACAAATGTTGGATCTTTTAAATTAAATAGGTAATAACCATTATATCTAAAATTAAATAATGTTGAATACTTAATATTCAAAAAGTAACAAAGTTTTAAAGATCAAGTTGTGTTCATAACATGTTAAGTTAATATAAATCCATTTCATATATTCCATCAAGCATTACTTAACAGAGGTGCAAGGATCACAGAAGTACCAAAACAACCATAATATGCACCACTTCCAATTGAAAAACAAAGTGTAGCAGCTCGGGGCGGATTGAGATTGTTTAGCAATTCACGTAACCGTTGACCTCTTATTATTATTTGGCATTTTTATAAGATATATGCGACAACCCTCCAGGGCTCAAATGACTCAATTTTCTCTGACAGATGGTCAGAATTTCATCTGGGTTCGAATTGTAAAGGGTCATGTACTTATGACTCAAAATTTCCACCTCGATGGGGCAGAATAGTCGAGCAAGTGAGTTGTCCGCCAGATCGGTCACTCAAGATCTCTGGTAGAACGACACAGAAAGTAACAAAAAAAATATATTTATATTGTTGGTTATAAAAATACAAACAAAAATACTACTTTATTAAAAATATATTTAAATTTAAAATATATAAATAAAAAAATCATAGAATCATAAAGAATAACGTGCATTAAATATAAAACGACAATTTGCAGTATTTTGCAGTGTTGTTTCATTTTAAGTTCTAATTAATAGGACTAAAATTTCATAATTCAAATAACCTTTCGGGAAGTCGTACAATGACAGATCAGATACCGAATGATGTCTTTAAACGAACATTGGGTGTTGAGACCATTTCTAAGAAGTTACGAGAGTGTCGTTTACATTGGTATGGTCATGTTCGGAGATGTCTTCCATCAGCTCCGGTTCGGGGGGGGGGGGTTGAAGGTGTAATATCCTGGGAAATTCGTAATTAGAAAATATATTAATATATGTGAAATTATGTGATTTTGTGGAATTTATGCGGTTCTTATTAATTTATGAAAATTAGATAATAAATATTTAAATATATTTGTTCCAGTTTGATGAGTCATCATTAAAGGACGGTATGACGAAAAAGGTATTTAGAAATACCAAATATTGAAAAGGATAAAGGAAAAAGGGATGTTAAATAGTATCAAAAGAAAAGTAGTTGAAAAAGGTGCTATTTGATTTTTTTTGAGTAAAATAATCAGATATTGGAAAATTTGAATATATATATATATATATATATATATATATATATATATATATATATA
>PHNY01297233.1:1305-15417 GCA_003724115.2 Anethum foeniculum
TGAAAAGTTTTTATATAATATTTAAATTTTTTTAAAAAAATAAAGAAATCCCCGATTACCCGCGGGGATCCCCGTTCCCCGTTCGGGGCGGGGATCGGGGAGGAAAAAGATCCCCATTCGGGGAACGGTTCCGGGTTCGGGGATCTGGGGCGGGGATCGCACTCCCCGGCCCACCCAACGCCCATCCCAAGCCACTTTGACTAGCACGCTTTTTAAAAAATTTATGTTGGACTTTAATGTGGAACTCAAAAATGAGATAGTGGAGGTTAAAGTAAGTGTATTATATAAATGTGTAGTTGTAGTAATCTTAAATTAATATTATAAATGAGAAGTTCATTCTTTTTATGACATTAGAACAGAAGTGATTCATATAAAATAGGATAGAAAGTGATTCATATAAAATGTGACAGAGGAGTAGCATCTAACTTCCCTTGTATCTGCCTGTTAGGTCAAGAATAAAGTTCCACTTGTATGGAGCACCCAATTAATATTGGGCCTAATATAAATCTCGATGGGCTTATATTTTCTTTTGCCTAGACTAATCTATTTTGTAAAATAAAATAGGCCTGGTAATTGTCAAAAAATTAAAAATCAAGAAAAGCAGCTCCTGTAAATCAGAGAATGCTCTTATGCCTGAAAAAAGCTACTCAATTCAACATTTCTAGGGTTTCAATTTCAAGAGTATTCTCAACAAACCCCTTAACTAAGCCCCAACTCAAAACCCTAATTTTAAACCAATACACTCATGGCAAATTCACTAATCTCATCCAAAACGTCGTCGCTTCCCCTTCTTTTCTCCTCACTGCTTGTCACAACCTCAACCCCAACTCATCTAACTCGCTCTCAACTCACTTCTCACTCACCCAAATGGCTCAACAACTCGCCAACAATCAGTTCAATATCAAAGAATGTTGCTTTACTCTCACTGGGTCCCACGGTGAGTCACTTGTTTTGCCTAATTTGAAGCTTAAAGTTTTGATCGAAGCTATTAGAATTGTGTTAGAATGTGTATATGATGATAGGTTTGTTACGTTTAGTTACGGTGGGCGTGTCGGTATGGGGAGACATACTGCTATTAGGTACCTTAAGAATTCTGTTGAGAATCCTAGTTGGTGGTTTAATGTTTGTTTTGATGATATCGAGTTTGGTTCAAACAATGTGGATAGGTTGTGTTTGGTTCTCGACAGGAAAATTGAAGACGGGGTTTTTGTTGGGGTGATTAAGCGGTTTTTTGAGTGTGGTGTGGTGAGGATTGAATTGGGTGGGTGTGGGTTAGGGTTAGGAAGAGGGTTTCCGGAGGAATGTGGGTTGAGTGCGATTTTGATGAATGTGTATTTTAATGCGTTTGATAAAGAGATTCAAGAATTGAGGCTGAAAATGAATATGGGGAATCCTAAGTTGAGTTTGGATGATAATGTTTTTCATAAGCCGTTGAAGGTATATGCTGTTAGGTACTTAGATGAGATACTTGTGATTACGTCTGGTACAAAGATGTTGACTATGGATTTGAAGCATAGGATTTTGAGTTTCTTGGAAAATGATTTGGAATTGAGGGTGGATAGGGTGAGATCGGCTATTCATAGTGCAGCTAATGAGAAGATTAATTTTTTGGGAATGGAATTGCGAGCTGTTACGCCTTCGTTTTTACACCCTCCAATGTCGGAAAAGGCTATGAGGGCGCAGAAGAAGTACCTTAGACAAAAAGAAGTTGAACGAGTGGAGTTGAGAAATGCTAGGGAGACTAGAAGGAAAAAGTTGGGTATGAAAATAATGTCGCATGTATTTAAGAAGCTTAGGCGTAGTGATGGATTTGAATTTGATTATCAAATTGAAAATGAAGTAGCAGAATTATTTAGAACCTGGTCTAGTGAAGTAGTGGAAGAGTTTCTTGGATCTATAGATGAGCGTTGGAGTTGGCACCGGAAGCTCACAACTGGTGATTTTCTGTCTTTAAAAAGGATACGGGATCAACTTCCCCAAGAGCTTGTGGATGCTTATGATGACTTCCAATATCAAGTTGATAAGCACTTGGCGCCAGTGAAAGCTAAAAGTGCATTGGAGGAAGAAGAAAGAAGAGTACAAGAGCAGGAGGAACAAATGTATGCGGAAAGAACAGTCAAGGATTTGACAAAGCTTTGTATAATGGTCAATGCACCTATAGAACTTATTAGGAAGGCTGTTAGGCTGGCTGGATTTACTAATAGTATGGGTCGTCCTAGGCCAATAAATTCACTGATGGCTCTTGAAGATGTTGATATTATTAAGTGGTATGCTGGTGTGGGTAGAAGATGGCTCGATTATTTCTGCTGCTGTCACAACTTCAAGATGGTGAAAATTGTTGTAAGTTATCATTTAAGGTTCTCCTGTATCCTGACTTTAGCAGAAAAACATGAATCTACCAAGCGTGAGGCTATCAAACATTACACCAAGGATTTGAAAGTTTTTGATGTCGATGGTACTGAAGAAGTGCACTTTCCAACAGAAAAAGAGATTAAAATGATGGGAGATAAAAATCTTTCGGATCCAAAACCTGTAGATGGGGCGTTGACAGTTACTTTGATAAGATTAGCTTCGGATGAACCTTTACATCAATGCATTGCTCACTTCTGCAACAGAACAGACACTATTGTTTATAGAATACACCTATTGCAAAATGGTCTTCATGTGAATCCACATGACTCAAAGAAGTGGGTTCCGGGGATGGGTGCAATTCACGAATCTTTCAATAGAAAGTGCATTCCTTTATGTTCTGATCACATAAGTGATTTTTATACTGGTAAAATAACTTTCCAGGATATTGACTGTACCTCATTTGTTGACGTGGACGGAGAGACTGCTGCTCCCTAAAGCAGTTGATCTGATGCTGAAGTCGATAAACAGTAGATGCAACTCTCGTAGAAGTTGAACTACGGGTTTCAGATTTATCATATCGCAAGGTAATGGAAAGCAGAAAACCATACTTGCTCTTGTATTTGACGGGGCTTTACCAAATTTTGTGAATCACTTCTAGAGTTGAAGCAAATCTTACTTGGCACTTGTGATTGACATGGTATTCTTTACCAAATGAAAAATTATTTATCCAGAGATGATGTATAAAGAGGTGGATAGTTGGCTTCTGCTAAAACAGATGTATGAAGTTGTATATTTGTAGCACTAAGGTCCTTAAAAATATTTTTAATAGATTAAGCTAGAGATGTTCTTGGACTCCTACCTCTACTTGCAAACTGAAAAATGGCAGTTACTTGAACTTACAGTTCAATTTCGCAATCAAAATCTGCATATATAGTAACAAATATAGTCGAGTTTGAACACTATAGGAGAGAAGCCCCTTTCAGACGTGTGATAAAACACCCCTAGTCCACATGATAATCTGATGAATGGAGGAGAAACAATGAAAATACTGCTAGAAATGTTCTCATATCACATGAAATGACTGTACGAGACGTGCATAAAATTATCATACATAGGGTGAAAACACCTTTTGTTTTTGAAAAACAATGTGAATCTTGATGATACACGAAACTCCACACGAGAATAAGATTATAAGACACTTTGTTGTAAGAAATGTAAATTTTCTCGAAAAAATTGGCCAATGTGAAAATTTTCTTCAACAGAAGATATAAGCATTATTTCCTGAGACTAATGCTGCACTGATACTGTCTGATCAGCCTGTTTTTTGTCAAGCATCCATTCCAACAGGCTATCACTACCCTTCTTACAACCTAGTCAACTGAAAAACATCAAAAGTACAACAAAACCTGTTTCAGAATTGGTTCTCTCAAGCTTCTTCAAAATGGTTCACTTCGTCCACGATTATCATCTCTTTTGTCTGCTAAATCTCACCATTTCTCAACCTCAACACCTCCTCTACTTCACACCCATCACCTGAAACCCCATTACAAAAACATTAAACAAGTCCAACAACTTCATGCCCATTCCATTACCTCATCTCTAAATACACACAAATTAATATCTCTATATGCCCAACTCAATGATATTAGTAGTGCTGTTCTAGTCTTTAAAGGGTTAAATGACCCAGATACATTTGCTTGGAACTCAATCATTAAGGCCCATGTTGATAACAATTTGGTTGATTCTGCATTTACTTTATATAAGTCTATGAGAGAGTTGGGTGTTTTGCATGATTCTTTTACTTTTCCTATTATTAATCAGGCTGTTTTGTTGCATCAAGATAGGTTATCATGTGGGAAGATTGTACATTGTTTAGCGATACGTATGGGGTTTGGATTGGATGTGTATTTTTGTAATACCATGCTTGATGTTTATGTGAAAAGTGGGGAGATTAGGTTGGGTGTTCAACTGTTTGATGAAATGTCTGTGAGAGATTTGGTTTCGTGGACTACGATGATTTCTGGGCTTGTTAGGGAAGGAAATGTTTGTGGTGCTTTTGGATTGTTTAATGGGTTGCGGATGGAGTTTGAACCGAATTATGTGTGTATGATGGTTATGTTTCAGGTTTGTTGTCATTGTGTGAGTGTAGGAAGACAGCTACATGGATATGTGGTGAAATGTGGGCTGTTGATGAGTCAAAGTGTTTGTAATTCAGTTTTGAAAATGTATGCAGATTGTTGTGTTGATGATGCGGAGATTATCTTTGGTGAATTTGATAGAAGGGATGTTGTTTCTTGGAATATAATGATTTCTTTCTATTCTCTGAGGCAGGATGTTATGAAATTGGCTGATTGTGTTCGGGTAATGCAAGACAAGGCGGTAATCAGTATTGAGAGTTTAACTTTACTTGTTTCTTCGTTTTCGGATGATGGAAATATCTTTGACGGTAAACAGGTGCATTGCCTCAGCATTAAAAGTGGACAGTATGACAGTATTTTGAAAACTTCTTTGCTGGATTTCTATGCCAAATGTGAGGACTTGGATTCTTCTGAAAAGTTATTTAGTGAAATTCCTTTTACAAACCATATCACTCTAAATGCTATGATGAGTGCATTTATACGTAATGGATTTTATAAAGAGGCCATTGAGTTGTTTCAGAATATGTTATCTTCTGGTTTTAAGCCAGCTGCTGAACCCTTGACCATTGTCATTCTAGCTTACAGTCACATGGGATCCTTACGTCTGGGTAAAAGTGTTCATGCCTACTGTTTTAAGAACTTGCTTGAGGACAAGACTGCACCGCTGGAAACATCTATTATGAACATGTACATACGATGTGGAAGCATTTTTTCTGCTAGAATCTGCTTTGACAGAATGCCTTCTAGGGATCTTGTGGCATGGACATCGATGATTGAGGGTTTTGGTACACATGGAATGGGTTATGAAGCGATGCAAATTTTCCATTCCATGATAAAGGAAGGAGTAGAACCAAACAGTGTCACTTTCTTAGGCATACTTTCTGCTTGTAGCCACTCTGGCCTGCTGAGAGATGGCTGCAAAGTCTTCTACTCCATGAAATCAAAATATGGCATTGAACCTAATTTAAGTCACTACACTTCTATTGTCGATCTCTTGGGTCGGTTTGGAATGCTCAAAGAGGCGTTGGCTATTATTCTTAAGTTTGTCAATTTTGCAGATATTAAAATATGGGGGGCACTCCTTTCAGCTTCTCGTGTCCATGAGAATCAATTGCTTGCAGAATTTGCTGCTGGAATGCTTTTTAAGTTAGAACCTGAAAATGCTGGATACCATACTCTGTTAAGCAACGTACAAGCTAGTTCGGAAGGGTGGTCTGAGGTGGAAGAAATTAGGGATTTTGTGCTAGACAGTAATCTGGTAAAGCAACCTGGGTGGAGCTGCATAGAAGCTAGAGGGTTGATTAATGGTTTTGTAGCTGGAGATAGATCTCATCCCCAGGTAGCCGAAATATATGAAACTTTGTGTAGCTTAAACAGGAAGTTGCAGGTACATACTTAAGAGCTGAGTTGTTTACGTTAATCTTTAATCAGCTAACGTAACTAGACCAAACCTTTTTTTGCATTAAATTATGTATATGAAATTAAAGTATTTGACATTTCTAGTACTTGACTTTTTTTCCTGCTTTATACTTCTGAAATTCTGACTAATTTAGTTAAGAATCCGCTCTCTGTCACTGTAATTATTTTTTTAGCTTCTAAATTAGAGTTTGAGAAATATTTATATTTTATATTCAAATGGAGAAAACAAGGATAGTAACAAGGTAGGTTACAACACTTTCTTAGTGTATGAATAATACAGATTAGTCTTTGTATAATCGAATTATAACAGAAGAGATAAGAACCGTTTTTGTCGCCTAGTTTTCTGAAAACTTCAATGTTCTTTATTTTCATATTGATTTAGGTATTTATGATTATTGTTGCTGCAGTAGAATCCATTGCCTATATCAGATTAGTATATTTACCAACATACACATGCATATGAATCATTAACAGAGGTTGTGATAAGGATTCGTTTAAGTAGATATTTTCATTCGATTTATTGCATCTCCCCATGTCCTTTTTCTGAAGTTGAAAGCAAAATATTTTTCCTTTTCAAGAATTTCCGGTATGCTGCATAACATGACAAGCACTTTTTTCCATTGATTTAGTTTCATGGTTTCAACTCTGCGTTAGGAAGTTGTGTTTTTTTTTTTTCCTGGGAATCAGATATAATTGTACAAATTGCATCACTATTTGTTCAATTTATAGTCATATTTAGGGTTTGTCCAGACACGTCCTATATGTTTATATCTCCAAAATATAGGTGGCCGCTTATGTAGGCGCCCTCCTGTTATAATCGAGGCTTCTACAATTTTACTCATTTTTTGCTTTGTTATGTAGTTTGGTTGATTTCTGTAAAGATCTAGCTCCCTTTTTAGCAGCTGATACATTGATATGTTTTCAAATCTAGGGGGTGGGGGAGTTGAGAATAGATTTCTATATACATCTAGCAGGAGAACCTGTCACTGCTCGCAGGGCCGGTGCTAGAAGTTGTGAGGCCTTAGGCTAAATTCAGTGGTGGGGCCTTAAATATTAAAATAATAATATAAATTTTTATTTGTTATAGTTGGTTAAAAAAATTGTTCAGTTTTACGTTTATTTTCTTTCCACCTTCACCTCAATTGTGGTAATGTATAGAGAAAATGAGAAGGCCATAAGTATTTTGTGTTTCTACTTTTATAATCGGTTTGATTTTGAAAGTTGCATGAAGCATTATTTTTTATTTTTTTGAATTATCTTCTTTTTTAAGTTATTTTCTTATATTAGGGTTCAAAAATGTTAGTTTTTAAAGATATTTCTTATATAATTAATGAGCACATATTTCTATCTAAATTTGAGTTCATAAAATTTTTGTTTATTTTTTATTTTGAAAGTTTTTATAATAGTTTTATATCAAAAAAATTTGAACTTACATTTATTTTTTTATTTTTTTTAAGTTCTTTTATGAGGCCTAAAAATAAAGTACTATTGATATATAATCCTAATGTTTTTTACATTTCTAATCCTACTTTTTTTAAAATTTTCAATATAGTACTAAATTAGTAAACAAAATATTATATTTAATGTTATGGTAAATGCATATAATTACTTTTTTTTTTAATCAATTATTCAAAATAAATCATATTCCATATTATATATAACAAAATAAATTTTGGGGCCTTAAGATTCTAGAGGCCTTAGGCGGTCACCTAATTCGCCTTAATGGAGCGCCGGCTCCTTAGCTCCTTGTTTCTCAAATGGGCACTTCATTTTTTGTAAAAATGTAAAGTAAATTTGATAAATTGTTTTATTTGAATACTGATATTAACTTTTGTGAAAGAAAATCATCAAAATAAAATAAATTGTTCAAAAAAAATATCTCTTACTAATTTATGATTTTAAACTGTTGTTTTTTAGTTTGAAGTGACTTATTACACAAACAAATAATTTTTTAACTTAAAGATCAAATATAGTTTAAGTCTTGTGAGTCCAGCTTTTACTTATTTGGCATAATGTGACCCCAAATATGAGAAAGAAGGTTTCTCATTGCCCATGCTCTTAGCTCAAATATGGTAAAAGGCTGACAGAAGATAAACCAGGGTGAGCCACTGAGCCCAACAATTTTAGCTTGGATTGCATAGTGGTATAGTATTTCAGCTCACCTCTCCTTGTTGTTCCTCTAACCAGCAAATCTAAAAAATTGTAGCTATAAGATTCTTGTGAAAAGATATTCAAGATGGAGTACCTGCACATAACAAACTGATAAATAAGCTACACTTTTAATTGATAAATCTTCAACGTACATTCTATGACGAGAGGTATTTCAAAAAGTATTCTCTCATGCAATGCTAAATAACGAACTCTAGATCAGTTGGTGGTATTGACTTCACAGGGTCAAGGATTCAATTTTCGTTGAGCACGTAATTGTTGGGAGAAGCACTTGCCCTTTTGCATCGCAGGTATTGCATGATCTGCCTTGCCGTTGCACTCGTCGGAGTTGCTGGTTCAGTACACATATTTTCGCTCGTTGAAGTTGCTGGTTCGCTATCTGTTACATGAAATATATATGATCTGAAACATGTACGATTTATCATGTCTGGACACAAATTTGTAATAAATAAATAAATAAAAAAACATGCTTAAGATTAAAGGTAGTGTTATTTGCAGAGCAAGATTTTAACTTCCAGAGGCGAAGATCATTGAAAGAACAAAATTGCCCTCGTATTGATTTTTGATTTGCATATATTTGTGTTAACAGGGGACAGTTTTATCTTTTCAATAGTTTTTGCTCTGAAAATTAGTAAAATTTTGTTCTGTAAATTAAATTTCCCAATGATATTGCTATCCGTTATTCTTATTCCTAATATAGAATTATGGGGAAAAAAAGAAGAATAGAAACACAGATAGTAATTGATATGCAACATCGTTCCGATAAAATTGATGCAAATCAGTTATCAAAGTTTTATTTGAACAATAAAAAAACACTTATTTTAATATCATAATAGAGAATGTATTTTTAGCGAAACCAAACCAGCTACTCAAGGCCCCCTGAACGGCACTAAATGGTATTAACTGAGCCAAACTGTAACTGAAGATTGTCTCATCTTTAAAGTTATTTCATGTACTTAAAATTGATACAAACTTCAAATTACTGGTGTTTAGGAAGAGTGAAACACTATGTAAATATGTTGTCACTCTTGCATAGTCAAAGTAAGAAACATTTTCCTTTAGTCCGGAAAAACTAATAATTAGTGGAAGACTTAGTTAAACTATGGAGATGGGGCTCGGCACGTATTTTAACGCTCATTTATAACATAATTTTATAATTAATTTTAATTTTTTTTTCTAAATAAAAGTTTAACATTTGAAGTTTAATTCAAAAAATAAAATTTAAAAATAAATTACGGAATCATATTTTATATTCATCTTAAAATATTTGTTCAGCACTAAAAAAATTATATATACAATTTAGATGTGATGAGTAAGAGTATATATCTAAGTCAAGCACCGCTACGCTAGCTACTCTATACATTCTTACAAAAGCAACCTACCTATTCTTATTCAGTAAAGGAGACATATGTATGTACTTGGCGTATCTGATACACTGTTACGGAGATATTCGGATGCATTTTGTAGCCTGGAAACTGGGGGCGTAACTCGTAAGAAATAAAATAAACACTGTAGGGGGGTGATGTTCATTTGTTTTTCAAGTAGAAATCCTATGCGTACGTAGCTGAAACTTGTGTAGGGTAAATTTTTGAACAGAATGTAACTGTGGTAACATCTAGGGTGTAATTGTAATTGAGTCGGAATTAAGGTTGGGGTTCCCGCTTACTCGATTAATATCGAATCAAGTTTAAATATTTAGTCAAGGAATGACCGACTCATTTACTTGTAACTTCTACAGAAACCATAACAAATCAATACGGAGTATCTATATATTGAATTTAAGTTCAAATATTTAACGAGGCGAACCGGAATAATCTAATCATTTATTCATAGCTTTTATTAGGGCTGAGTATTCGGTTCGGTTAACTGAATACCGAACCCGAAATAACCGAAATAATTCGGTTCGGTTACCGAAATAATTCGGTTCTTAATTCGGGTATGATTTTTATTGTTATTCGGTATTTCGGTTTTTTCGGGTTTTTTACCGAAATAATCGAAATAACCAAAATTACCGGAATAAATTAAATAATATAATATAATATATATAAATATATAATACATTTAAATAATATATTAGGTCTGATGCACTAAATATCAAGACATTAATAATTTATTATTTTTTCAGACACCGACACACGAAACATATTCTTGTATATAGAGTTGTATTTTATGTAATAGATTTTGGTTTTGACTACTGGACTCAGACATCAGTTCAGTTGTATGCACTTTTAAGAAAAACTGGACATTAAATCAAAGTATTCTAATAGGATGAGTTGTATGATTATCTTTTGAGAATTAGATTCATGATAATCTAAAGTACAATCGTAATATTTTGTAGTAATATGTACTAGGTATATGTTCTATTTTGCTAAGAGTTTATATTTATGGAAAGATTTTGAGTTCATTATAGTGGACATGTTTAGAAATACTAAAATAAAAAGTAGGAACAAATTTTAGCATTTAAATTTAAATTTAATTTTTTTAATAATTCAGTTATTTAATTCAGTTTTCGATTTTAACCGAAATATTTATTTCAGTTCGATTACCAAACCGAATTTCGATTCGATATTAGGTTATGATTTTTTTCCTTATTCGGTATTCGATAACCGAATTATATTTCGGTTAGGTTACCGAATTACCGAATGCTTATCCTATCTTTTTGTAAAAAGTAAAAACCGATGACAGGAGAGAGAGGTGGGGGGCCGGGATTTCATTGACATGACAAGACAAGGTGATACTTGGCTGGGGCTTGACCCAACCCATGATCCAATTAAACATTTCTTCTGTAGCTATGTATCTATTCCCCCATCTACCCAACTGTCCCTATTTTATTAACTATGCTACTGCAGTTGTGTGTTATTTTGTTACTTGTTCTGCCTAGTGCATCCACGCAACTGTTGCGTCCTATGTTCCTGTTTGCCTTACCTCTCTTTTGCAGGCATTACCTTCCCTTTACCAAAATTCATATGAAATTGTTGTACATGTATCACTCTAGTTCTATTAACTTTAACACGGGACGATAAATTGTTTATATATTTAAAATCTAATGTACGGACCCTTACCATATTCTCGACAAAATATGCATCAACCGAGACTCGAGCTCTCGACCACTCTTTACCACGGAAAGGTATCTTCATTAGTCTATAATGTAAGGCATACAATACAAGTGTGCATTTTGTTTCACTGTTAATTATGTGTTTGATTCTGAAGATTTGAAACACGAATTAACAACAGTACTAGTACTACTATACATAGACTATTGAACATGGAAATCAGTGCCAGGCCCTCCTTTTTCATTGTTAACTGACCCATGCAAACATGTGTCTCTGATTGTTTGACTGGTGAACGAGACTACTTAAGAAAACAGTAATACATATTACTGCTCTTGTCATTTGAAACACCAACCATCAAGCAAAGTCTTGAGTTGATCTTACTTATTGGAAAGAGAGATGTCTAAAGACTCATTTTTATCACTGCATGTGTAATCACATCACCTGGAATCCCAACTACCTTTGCCAGTTCTGCCATCTCTTCAGTATGCATATACTTCTATTTTTCTCCCGTCCCGACTGATTGTTACGTTTGGATTGGCCATACAAATTAAGCAAAGTAAACAAAAAAGAAGAAAAGTGGATAGCTAACATTAATGAAAAAGATTGGTTTGTAAGAAACGTTAACAATTAATAGGACGATATCAAATTTTTTTTTTTAATAATTGAACAGAACGGAGGGAATATATACATGTATATTCACGTATCAAGTTTAGTTAATACTGTATACTGCTAGTAGTGCATGCTCAAAATGCATACAGCTGATTACCCTGATATTAAGGGTCACTTGAATTATAAAATTATAGTAGTAGGTAACTTGTGCGAACCACATGCCCAAATTAAAATAAAATAGTACTCCCTCTGTTCCAAAATACATATTCCTTTTCAAAAATATCATATATTATTAAGTCTGTTGAACTAGTCATTACGGAGATTGGACTTGATAATAATGTATAATTAATAAATAAATAAATATTATTTAATTATATGTAATCATAGTAAATCGAACTCAAGTAAAATTGTAGAAATTGTATTATAAATAAATCTTGTATAATTACGTAGTTGTAGTGAATCGAATCCTGACGAAATTAAATAAGGTTAATTATATAAATTCTTTGTATAATTACGTAGTTGTGGGGATTCGAACCCGAGTATAGAGTGAGGTTAGATAAGGCAAGTACCAAAATTTAAATAAATCTTGTATACATACGTGATTGTAGGGGATCGAACCAGGGCAAAATCAAATAAGGTTAATTATATAAATAGTTTGTATGATTACATAATTGCGAGGAATCGAACATGAGTTTAGAGTGAGGTTAGCTAAAGCAAGTACCAAAATTTGGTACTTTGATATTATTGTGTTTTATTTAAAGGGTGTTTTGCTTATTAATAAAGAGTATAAATTTATTTTTAGTTTGCTTTATTTTAAGTTTATAAATAATTTTATTTTTACAGGCAGACTCAATATCAATGTTATGTCAATATCATTAACAAATAAATGCAAAGTAAAAAATAACAAGTTATAAGCAAGCATAACTTAGCTGGATCGCTGGTGAAAAGGATTTTCTAAGTTGAAAGCTGTTATCTTGATGTTATTTAATTCGTTTGTCTAATTATGTAATTGTAATAAAACTTTACCGTGTAGTTCTAGTGCTAGTTGATTGACTAACATGATTCTTTTATTAAAAGAAATTGTATAATCATCTTATAAGTCAACATCTTTGTTATTTTAGATAATTTAATATTACTTAATAATAATATATTTTTTTCAATATATGTTATAAATACAATTCAAAAATTAGCAGTTTAGGGCCTTTTTCAAAAATACAATTTTTTATTTTATTTTTGCAAAAATACGTATTTTTTAAGTTTTTATTTGTAAAAATAAGACTTTTTTTTTTACTTAGCAAAAAAAAAAAGACTTTTTAAAACTTTTTGCAAAAATACGATTTTGCAACCCTATGTAACCAAATACAAACTCGAATGCAATAAAAAAAATTTAGTTATTTTCAGAAAACATAAATGAAGTTACATATCTGGTTGATTTTGGTTACAGACCGTATTTTTGCAAATATTTTTAAAAGATAGTAAATTCTCAAAAAAAACTTAAAAAAAATTAGTATTTTTGATAATTTCTCTATTTTATTTTATTTGAATTTCATTAGCTATTGTTGTTTATCCATCTTCAATCTCGACACTACAAACTCTTTTATGTTTTCAATATGTCCCTTCACATTCATATACAACAAAACTTTCTCAAGAATCTTGGTTTCATGGTCTACCTCTCCTCAAAAACCTTCTATAAAAAAAACAACCAAAAAATTAATCAAGCTCAAGATACATACAGTGGCGCAACCACGACCTCGTTATAAATAGAGCTAAGAATATGTATTTTAAAACATGATTTTACTTGTTAATATTAATAAAGACTTAATAAAATTCAATTAAAATTATAACTACTGGAATGGATACTAACTAAAAGAAAATAAAGAAGAACAGAAGTCTATTCGTGTAAGTAGCTGTTTGAATAATAATATAATTAGAAAAATAAATATTATATAATAATATAATTATAAAAATATATATTATATAATTATCTAATACCAAAATTTGGTATTTTGGTACTTTAGTACCGTGTTCTATTTAAACATGATTCCACTTATTAATAAAAAGTATAGGTTGAACCTAATTACCGGAAACGAGAATAAAATTCTACTAAATTTTTATAGTAAAATTTAATTTGAATTCTCGTTAAATGAATTGACATTTCGTGATCAATTTAAAAAGGACCTCTTGGTTTTTAGAATAGGATATACGGAAATATGATTTTATTGGACTCAATTATGGACCCGTTTGGCAAATCTTATTTGTCAGAAATAAGTTACTTATTTCTGAAAAAAGTACATCAAACTGTACTTTTTTTCTGAAATAAGTTACTTATTTTCTGTAAGTTTTTGCATATAAGAAATATTTAATCATTCTTA
>PHNY01297233.1:15423-29220 GCA_003724115.2 Anethum foeniculum
CATACTTAATTCTAAAAATTAATGTGTAAATGTAAAAAAATTTCCCGAAATATGTTGATAAGTATCAGCCAAACAAGCCCTATATCTTAGCATCAGTGGGTCTAAATTCTAGCAGTTCTTTTATCAACATGTGCCCTGTAGGCTGTAGCAGAAAATGGCAATATATGTACTCCCTCTGTCCCATTGAATTCTCTACGTTACTTTTTGGCACGCTTTTTAAGACTCATTTAAAACATAGTTCCATAAAATTTTTTTAAATTTTTTTTTTTCTGAATAAAAATTTAAACATTAAACTTTTATTCAGAAAAAAAAGATTTTGAAAAAAATTTATGGAACTACCCTTTATAGGAGCCTCGAAATACGTGCAAACAATGAACGTATAGAACCTATTGGGACGGAGGGAGTATGAGTTTGAAATCAAAAACTGACAGTAGAAAAACAGAACAGTTCATGGGTTCATTAATGTTGGAGACAGTCTTTCAACGACAACTGATTTGATTTGATCACACGAGCTGTTGTTTCATTAATTCAGCTGTTGTTTCATTAATTCTTTTAAATTAATGAGGCATTTCTAGGCTGTGATAATAGTATATATTTATATATAACGTAATCAGTTTAAGTCAAATTTAAATTTTCTTAAAATTTTTGAACGCATTTAATCATTTGCTTGATATTTAACTAAAAAGAATTCGTGAATTATTTGCTGGTGAATTCGGAAGCTACAGCCTCTTCGCTTGTTCATTATTCATAGTTAAAGTGATGATAAATTGATAACTATATTAAAAAAGTCGTATTTATGAGACCGAATTCTCTCCTGAAATTAAGGTTGATATCATGCTAATAATCGACTCCTCCAAAGTTTTAAGCTTGGAAGACCTTATTTGGATCGATATAATTAGCCTCTTCGCTTGTTTGGTATATGACCATGTTAAGCAGTGATGATAACCATGTTAAATAAGTCGTATATTTGAGATCGAGACCTCTTCTCAAATCCTGGTATGATATTAGGTTAATATCCAACTCTCTCAAAATCTTACTTTGGATCATTTTTGGGCAATTAGCAAGGGAGATCGGAAACAAGACTGTATACATATAATTGTAATGGAGGCAAAGTAAAGAAGAAGCTGAAACATTTAACACATTACAAGAGCTAAAACAAGAGAAGAGCTATGGTTTAGTTATCGGCTCACCATGGTACTGATAACTCTCAACTCCGATCTAGTCCTTCCGTCACCGTTTGTGGTGCAGTAGCCGGTGGGTTTCTGCAAAACAATACCGGAGGGGGGTTTGGGTCCCGCGGCGTCTCCGGCGTGAGAATGAGAGATGACTTTGGAAGGTAAAGATTGGAAATATAAGAGAGATTTAAAGTGGAGGGTGTGTGTATAATATGGGTGTGCTGAAAAGAAAATGACCAACCCTTAAACTTTTACTCCTTAGGTTATTTATAGCCCAAGGATTAGGGTTTGGGGGAGTGTACCTCTAATCCTGATTGCTCATTACCAAATGAGGAAGACGCCTGGCGCTCCTGGATGCATTACACGTGTCCATGTGGGAATTATGAAAAAGTGTGCCGAGAATATTCCGGCGTGTGTCTTGATTGTGCTTATTATTGACATTATTAGCTGTCACCGTCATGTGTGGACCTTGGTTACGACACGTGCTCCACCTGACAAGCGGGACCTGAAGCTGGCTGGACCGCGGGACTCGGCCGTTGCTGGACTGAGCCGCTGCTGGACCTGGCCGTTCCTGGATTGGGCTGTTGCTGGACCGGACCTTACTAACAATATCCTATCATTTGCCCCCCACTCCCCAGTGCAGATTTTCTGGATGGGGGAGTAGAGTACAAGGTCTGAATTCTTGTGTTCCATGGCAAAAATTTTCTACTTCCTTGTCCCCTAGTCCGGATTGGGTATGTATATGCCAGTTCGGACTAAGGTCTGAATTTTGATATTTTATAGAAGAAAATTTTGCTTCCTTGCCCCAAGTCCGGATTGGGTATGTATATGCCAGTTCGGACTAAGGTATAAGTTTTGATCTTTCATAGAAGAAAATTTTCTGCTTCCTTACCCCCAGTTCGGATTGGGTATGTACATGCCAGTCCGAGCTGATGTATTAGTTTTGATCTTCCACAGAAGAAAATTCTGCTTCCTTGTCCCCAATCCGGATTGGGTATGTACATGCCAGTCCGGACTAAGGTATGATTTTTTATTTTTCATTGAAGAAAATTCTGCTTCCTTGCCCCCAAGTCCAGATTGGCTGTGAGATGGGCAGTCCGGATTATGCTCTCATTTCTTGTTGAGTTAGAAAAATTTGCTTCTTAGTTGCCCCCGGTCCGGAGTGGATATTTTATTGGCAGTCCGGACTGGTTAACATTTGAATTTGAAACATTCTGGCATTTCCCCCCACGAATTTAAATTTGGCCAAACTCTAGAGTTTTCCTCAAAAGGCGTGTAAAGCTGTAAAACTAATTATTACAGTTGTGTATGTACATACGCATATTTATTTTTAATAATTGTTGGCCAATGGTTTTTTGCCACGTGTCCTGGCTATACAAGTTCCTTGGCCTATAAAAGGCCTCCTCTTATTTCACTTTTCATTTTTACCTTTCTTTATCTCTAAAAAGTCGAAGCTTCAACCGCCGCAAAGATCTTACGGAACTTGTCAAAGAGTTGCTTTCTTTCACCATCTAGTCTTCGAACTCGTAAGTTCTGTTTCTGCTCTCTTTATCTTTCGCTCCCTTCATTTCGAGTTTGTTCATGTTCTTCGCCATGACCGTTCTTATTCTTTGTTGATTTTATTTTTTTTTTGTCCGTGTTTAATGTTGTATTTATAGCTTTTGGATGTGATTTGATAAAATGTGTGTTTGTTTCGTTATGTTTCTGGCTTTGTTTTTGGTTTAGATTGTGGTTTGGGGTTTCAATTTCTAGGGTTTGTCTTTGTGTTCTTGAGGTTGACGGCTATGTATATATATGTATGTATATGCTTTTGGATATATTTCGCTGTTTTGATTTGGTTGCAGGTGTTTTTAGGTTTTTGTTTCTGTTTGAGTCCGGACTAGGTCCTTGGATCTGGATTAGGATGATATTTGTTTAGGTGTTTTGTTTTTGGGGGTAAATTGTTTCTAGGGTTGTTATTTTTGTATTGGGTCGGGACCTAAGGTCTGCGTCCGGAATTTGTTTAAATGTTTATGTTTTATTTGAAATGGTAGGTTCTTTGGATAGTGTGGTCCGGATTGGTGACTCAGGTTAGAACTGATTTGTTGCTTCACCAATCCGGATCTCTATACGTTGTTTTGAAGAAATACGGCCCTGGTCCGGACCATAATAGAATGTAGTATGGAAATAGGAAAAATTTAAATACTAACCCGCGTTATTGATTATAGGTTTATGGTCCGGACCAAAGCTCGGGCAAATGTAGCTTTCTTTTGTTTTCCCGGTCCTTCAGATAGTGGTAGTTCTTCTAAAACGAGGTCCGGGTAGAAATGGGCAAAAAGGATAGTACTTCTCAAACTCTGTCAGAGCTCCGGGTTAAGGATGTACTCGAGAGACAAGTTCCTTGCACTCTAAACGGTATGTGGACTGATGGAAAGTTCCACTTTATAACCAAAGCAGCAGCTGTCCAAAACACCTTTTATTATAGAGATATGACTCGCTTGTATAGCCAGCACCAATCTAATGCCCATCCCGGATCATATGATGAGGCGAATTCAACCGTAAATTTGCTAGCTCTCCTTTGAACAAATATCCCTACCCTCTGAAAGAGATTTTTTTGAGTCTAGACCCCCAGGAGATGGATAGGGTGGTCCAGTCTGCCTTCCAACTTGATTATGATATTTAATGGAGGTGGCCTCAACCCGGAGAGAGGATATTTCATTATCCTAGTGATGGTTTCATCCCGGTCTGGCTAGAATACCTTAGGTCCGGGTGGAACCCTAGGTGTCATTAGTTTGTTAAACACCTTTGCGAGTATATTTATAAGATATCCCCGATGCAAATAACCCCCAACGGGATCAAGTGGATTACTTGGTTTATTGCTTGTTACAACAAATCGAATTTCCAACCCACTTTCATACTTTTTCACTAACTGTTTTACTTAGTCCAGTCCAGCATGAGACCTCTTTATGAACTTAGGTTCCGGGCTGCTGAGTGTGGCTTTGGTCCGAGTAATGCCAAGCCTGTTATTCAGCAGTCCTCGCACAAGTACTGGAATGGGGAGTTTATGCTTCTTAAGGGACTGTACATGTTCTATATACCTTATACTGCTGACTCCGGAGTCGTGACCAGTTTTAAGCCTCTAGTTCTAGAAGGGAGAGCTCTTCGTCAGATTTTTTATTTTTGCAACTGTTTGGGTACTCAGTTGACCAGTGACTCCTTTATGGATCATAAAAAGCTGTATGGCTATGGGTGTAAGTATTTTGCTTAGTGTGGCTTCGTCGTTTATGTTACTTCTTTTCTGACTTGAGAATTTTTTTATATTTTCACAGGTTTGCCTTACTATAGTCCGGAACTTGCAGTTGTGATGTCTCGAAGTGCTTATGCCTCTTCTTTGAAGAGCCTTGGGGGTGCTCACTGGACTAAGGGTGCTACCAATTCGGCTGGGGGGTCTGGGTCCGGGGGAAACCGCGAGGATGGGACGGAATCCGTGGCTCCCGTTGCCCGGACGGAGGCCGTTCCAGATCCTGTTGTGGTTGAGGATCTAATTGTTTAGGAACCGTCTGAGGTTGAAGATAGGCCCCGATCCAAGAGGGCAAGAACTGTTGGGAGGAAACCCCCTCGTCTGCTAAATGTTCCTCATGATGATGATATCGAGGAATTGAGCGAGGAGGGCGGTCCAAAGAAAGTTACCCCGGAGATGGTGGGCATGCATTCAGTGAAGAAAGTTACAAAAATCATGTCTCAAATTCCTGTGAAAGAAGATTGGGTGGAGATGGAGAAGTCTGGACTCAATAGCGTGATGCTGAAGTGCGCTGAGCATTGGGGATATGAAATTTTTTTACTTGGTTCTTCTTTTCTCTATTTTTACTTCCTTTTTGTTTTGTTGTTGTTAATCCGGATATATTGCAGCTCGGGAAGTACATTTCCAGGGCTATGCATGTTGCTTTCCAAGATCTGAAAAACTCTCAAACTGAGGTCACCGAGAAGGATACCCGGATTAAGGAACTTGAGACAGAGCTGAAGAACATGAAGATTTCTCAAGAGTCCGAGGTGTCCAGGCTCCAGGACCAGCTGGAGAAAGAAAAGGACCGGGCAGGGAAAGAGTCTGGGGAGGTTAGGTCCGAGATCACTTCGCTGAAGGAGCAGCTATCACAAAAGGATGAAGCGGCAATTATTGCCAAATTCAAGCAGAGCGAAGAATATGATCAAGCACTGGCGAATGCCGGGGCCCCGGAGATTGAGCGTTGTTGGTATATCGTTAAAAGGCATATCAAGACCAATCCGGGGGCTAACTGGGCAACATTTGTCGACGAGTTTTTAGCTGCGAAAGAAAAAATCGAAAAAAGGCTAGGGGAGCCGGAGCCTTATGACGGCCCTACCCCCGCCTTCCTTTCCAGACCTCCTCCTCGCGACTCTGCTTGAATATTTTATCACCTGGGCAGTGCCCTTGTAATTCCCATTGTTGTTGAACTCTTGTAGTTTGAAATTTCTCATGTGATGTGCTGAATCTGGATTTTGGTGTTTTAATCTATTATCTTTGCGAAAAGTTTCTGTTGTTTTTTGCCTTAAGGAAATGTTCTTAAGTATGTTTGCCTTAGAGAAATATGTTTTTATATTTAAGATATTTAGCCAAGTCCGGACTCACGAACTAGTCCAGACTAGTTCGCCTTAGAAAAATTTTTCTAAGAAAGAATTTAGCTTTAAAATATATAGCGTAGTTCGGACTCACGAACTAGTCCAGACTAATTTGCCTTAGAAAAATTTTTTAAGTAAGAATTTAGCTTTAAAATATATAGCCTAGTCCGGACTCACGAACTAGTCTAGACTAGTTTGTCTTAGAAAAAAAATTTCTAAGTAAGAATTTAGATTTAAAATATATATAGCCTAGTCCGGACTCACAAACTAGTCCAGACTAGTTTTCCTTGTGAAAAAAATTTCTAAGTAAGAACTTAGTTTTAAAATATATAGCCTAGTCCGGACTCACGAACTAGTCAAGACTAGTTTGTCTTAGAAAAAAATTTCTAAGTAAGAACTTAGCTTTAAAATATATAGCCTAGTCCGGACTCACGAACTAGTCCAGACTAGTTTACCTTAGAAAAAAATTTCTAAGTAAGAATTTAGCTTTAAAATATATAGCCTAGTCTGGACTCACGAACTAGTCCAGACTAGTTTGCCTTAGAAATTTTTTTAAGAAAGAATTTAGCTTTAAAATATATAGTCTAGTCCGGACTCACGAACTAGTCCAGACTAGTTTGCCTTAGAAATATTTTTAAGAAAAAATTTAGCTTTAAAATATATAGCCTAGTCCGGACTCAGGAACTAGTCCGGACTAGTTTGCCTTACAAAAAATTTTCTAAGTAAGAATTTAGCTTTAAAATATATAGCCTAGTCCGGACTCACGAACTAGTCCAGACTAGTTTGCCTTAAAAAAAAATTTCTAAGTAAGAATTTAGCTTTAAAATATATAACCTAGTCTAGACTAGTTTGCCTTAGAAAAACTTTTCTAAGTAAGAACCTAGCTTTAAAATATATAGCCTAGTCCAAACTCACAAACTAGTACGGACTAGTTTGTCTTAGAAATATTTTTCTAAGTAAGAATTTAGCTTTAAAGTATATAGCCTAGTCCGGTCTCACGAACTAGTCCAGACTAGTTTGCCTTAGAAAAAAATTTCTAAGTAAGAATTTAGCTTTAAAATATCTAGTTTAGTCCGGACTAATGAACTAGTCCTGACTAGTTTGCCTTAGAAAAATATTTCTAAGTAAGAATTTAGCTTTTAAATATAAAGCCTAGTACAGACATTAAGCACTAGTCCAGACTAGTTTGCCTTAGCTTTGGAATATAGCCTAGTCTGGACCCATATGCTAGTCCAGACTAGTATAGCCTTAGAAAAAATTTTCTAAGTAGTATTTGTTTGCTTTTTTGGTTACTGTTCCAGTTATAATATTCTGGTCTTTACAACATAGAGAAATGTAAACAAAAATTTCAAAAGATCAATTTCATTTATAACAGAATGCTGAATAACAAGATGTGATTGCTTCTTAGGCTTACAAATTTCATAAAAATATTTGCTTGCTTTCTTACTCACTCATAGAACTTCCTTAATTTGAGTCCATGCCAGGTGTTAGGGATCTCAGATTCATCTAGATTCACCAGCTTGTAGGTTCCAGGTCACAGAACTTCTTTAATCTTGTAAGGACCTTCCCACTTTGGCATGAGCTCCAGGTCGCAGAACTTCTTTAATCTTGTAAGGACCTTCCCACTTTGGCATGGGCTTCCCCGTATTGGTTGGGTCTGAAGCTTCTGTATCTCGAAGAACCAGGTCTCCAACTTGAAAGTTCTTGACCCTGAACTTCTTGCTGAAGTGATCTCTTGTCTTCTTCTTATACTTTTTCATTCTCTCGATTGCTTGGTTCCGGACCTCATCAATTAGCTCCATGTTGGTCCTCAATCCTTCTTCATTTGTTACTTCTTCAAAATTAATTGCTCTGTAGGATGGAGATCCAACTTCGATGGGTATCATAGCTTTCATTCCATAAGCTAGCTTGAACGGTGTCTCTCCAGTGCTGGTCTTGGGGCTTGTCCTATAAGCCTAGAGTACATTTGGCAGTTCTTCTGGCCATTTGTTCTTGCTTTCATGTAGTCTCTTTTCAGTGCCTCTTAGCGTGATTCGATTGGTGACCTCAACTTGTCCATTTCCTTATGGATAGGCTACCGAAGACTTCTTGTGCTCTATACCTCTTTCCTTCAAGTAGTTTTCGAAATCTGAGCCAACGAACTGTGGCCCATTGTCCAAGACCAGGACCCTTGGTAATCCGAACCTCATCAATATGTTATCCATGAACTTAATACAATCCTGCTGATTTATAGTTCTCATAGCTTTTGTTTCCACCCACTTGGTCATGTAATCAATAGAGCGAGCAAATATCTCAAATCTCCTTTGGCTCGGGGGAAAGGACCCATTATATCAATTCCCCAAACAACAAAAGGTGTGGGGGACAGGACCGAAGATGGTAGGACTGGTCTCATCCTTGGGACATTGCTGAACAGCTGACAGTTCTTGCACTTCTTCGCAAAGTCCACCGCATCTTGATGGATTGTTATCCAGTAATATCCTTGTCTGATTATCTTATGAGCTAGGGCCTTTGCTGACATGTGATCTCCAAAAATCCTCTCATGTACTTCTGCTAGGCAATACTCTGCTTCACCACTTTAGTTTTCAATCTTTGAGCTTTCCCCTTGTCTTCTGGGAGTTCCTCTTTTTCCAGATAATTTATGAAATGTGTCATCCAATTTGGCTCGTTATCAATCTCCATAATTTCATCATTCTCAATTGTTGGCCTTTTTAGTTCTTCAAAGTAGACTGAGCTGTCCAAATCTGCAGAGTTCTGGACTAGTTTTGGCAGGATATCGGCTTCCATATTCTCTTCTCTATTGATTTGCAGGACCTGAAACTTGGGTATTAGGGCTAAGTAGCTCTGTACCAGGGCTTGATATTTAGTAAGGACCGGGTCCTTGGCTAGATATTCTCCATTTGTTTGCTTGACCACAATCTGGGAGTCACTGTAGATGTCAAGGGTCTGGACCCCCAGGGTCTTGGCTAGCTTCAGTCCTGCAACCAATGCTTCATATTCAGCTTGATTATTTGTTGTAGAGAAAGCAAATGATATAGCAGTTCGGGTTGTGAAACCCTCAGGGCTCTTCAAGATGAGTCCCGCTCCAGAACGTTCGGTTGTAGATGATCTGTCAACATTCAAGGTCCAGGCCCCTGGGTCAGGACTGATAGTCTTCTCAGGGTCCAACTCCATGGGTGTCAGATCTGTCTCTGGAAAGTGGCACTCGACAACAAAGTCTGCGAGGGCATGGGCCTTAATGGCAGTTCTTGGGACAAAGGTTAGGCTGAATTGGCTGAGTTCAACAGCCCAATTCACTAATCTTCCAGAGACATCTGGCTTGTGAATTATCTTCCTTAAAGGTTGGTCCGTGACAACTCTGATTTCCCTTCCTTGAAAGTAGTGTCGCGGCTTTCTGGATGTTGTGACCAGGGCAAAGGCAAACTTCTCCAGGTTCGGATACCTGGTCTCTGAATTCTTTAAAACTTGGCTTACATAGTAGACATGCTTTTTTTGTCCTTCTTGCTCCCGGATCAGGGCTGCTCATACCGCCAGGGTCCCGGCAGGCAGGTAGAGATAGAGGGGTTCCCCAGATTGGGGCTTGGTTAGGACTGGTGGCTTGGAGAGGTACTTCTTTATTTCTTTAAAAGCTCTTTGGTAGTCGGGACTCCAATTAACCTCTTTCTTGTTCCTTGCTCCTTTTAGTAAATCAAAGAATGGTAGACATCTCTCTGCCAGTTTGGAGACAAACCTCCTTAGTGCTGCAAGAGATCCTGCCAACTTTTGAACTTCTTTCTTGGTCATGGGTGGTTGCATCTCCTGGATTGCTTTAATTTTCTCCTGATTTGCTTCAATGCCCCAATTTCTTATCATGAATCACAGGAACTTTCCAGCCTCAACTCCAAAAGTGCATTTTTTCGGATTCAGCTTTAACTGGTGCTTTCTTACATTCTCGAAACATTCCTTAAGATTAGCAATGTGGTTCGGGACTGTTGTGGACTTGGCAATCATGTCATTAACATATGATTCTAGGTTCCGCCCGAGTTGGCTTTTGAAGATTTCGTTCATAACTCTTTGGTAGGTTGATCCTGCATTCCTTAGGCCAAAAGGCATCAACTTGTAGGCATAGACAGCTCGGTGCATTATGAAAGCTGTTTTGGGGATGTCAGCTGGATTCATCTTCACTTGGTTGTATCCAGAGAAAGCGTCCATGAAACTTAGCATGACATGTCCAGAGGTGGCATCAATCAACTGGTCAATGCTGGGCAAGGGATACAGATCCTTCGGGAAAGCATCATTCAAGTCGGTGTAATCCACACACATCCTCTACTTACCATTGGGTTTTTTGACCATGATTACATTGGCCAGCCACTCTGGATACTTGATTTCACATATGATATCTACTTTAAGTAACTTATCCACATTTTCATCTATAACTCTTTTCCTCTCCGGGGCGAAGTTCCTCCTCTTTTGCTTTACTGGCTTATTCCCTAGATCCACATCTAAGCTGTGCATGGCCAGGGCCTTCTTGAGTCGTGGCATGTCATTGGGGCTCCATGCAAAAATATCTGCATATTCTCGTAGTAGCTATGTTAGTTCTTCTTTGAAAACTATATCCAACCCTTTTTCAATCTTCACTTTCTTGGACGGATAGTTTTCATCGACAAGAACTACTTCGGTTTCCACTGTTGGTTTACTTTGACCTGGTTCTTTGCTGAAACAAGTTGCTGGACCCTGGCATCACTATTCTTCTCGACATAGGTCTGGACTGTGATATCAGAGTCATGACTCATTCTGGTAACAACAGGACTAGATTGCTATGGGTCTGGACCTGCCCCCAGTTGACAGGTCTGGACTGCTTTGGGTCAGGACCGGATTCATCGCGAGAGCTTTCGATGATGTGGACCTCTTTCCCAGGCCCCTTTTGATAAGCCCGGTGCTTCTTGTTGCTTCGTTGTTTCTGAAAAATTATAGCTTTCCTTTTGTTGTCTTGATGTGTTTTGGCCATGACCAATGCTTGGCTGTAACACTTTCATGCGGTCTCCAAATCTCCTTTTACTTCTCCTACCCCGGCTGGAGTTGGGAATTTGAACTTTAAATGTGTAATCGAAGTTATAGCTTTGATTTTGGTCCGGGCCGGATGACCAATGATCCCGTTATAAGAGGACGGAGTGTTTACCACATAAAACTTAATTATCTGCGTAGCTTGGTTTGGGGCAGTCCCAAACAGGACGGGAAGGTACAGGGTTCCTTGTATTGGGACGAAACTGTTCCTGAACCCATATAAAGGATCTTCCCTGCACTCATTAGTTTGCACGCTTCTAAGCTGCATCGATCCACCGTGTGTTTGAACAGAATGTTTGCTGAAGAACAGTTATCTACCAACATCCTTCTGACTTCATTTTCAGAGATGTCCAGAGTCACAACCAGAGCTTCCTTGTGGTTTGGATCTATTCCTTCAAAATCCCGGTTGCTGAAGGTAATGACTTGTTCAGGAAATGACTGAATTACCATTATCTCAACTCCTGGGTCAAGACTGGGTGGAGGTGAGCTGGACCCGCCCAGGACCACATTCACCACATTCTTGTTCATCTTCGATCCTTCCCCTTTATCAGCTGTTTCCCGGGCAACATATTGCCCCAGGTTCCCCTTCTTGATTTGATCCTCAATAAAGTATTTCAAAGATAGGCAATTCTCAGTTTTTTGACTGTAAGTCTCATGATAGTCGTAATGACGCTGAAGAGAGCGGCTTTTGGGAGGAGTCTACATTGGATTTGGTGGATTGTAGAAGGGCTTGTCCCGGATCTCTTTGAGTATTTATGACCTGGACCTGTTTAGCTGAGTCCACACGGGCTCCCTAGCAGGTCTAGCAGGACCCGGGTCGCTCTTGGATTCATTCACAGGGCCAAGCCTCTGGGAGATAGGAGTACTTTGAATGAAATTTGTCTACTGGTTTTGTTTGAACCTCTTACCCTGATGGTAACCTCATTTCGATCTGTCATCAGTATTCTTGCTCCCTGAATTGCCATTTCGGGCCATTCTCATAGCTTGGAGAACACCAGTCTCCTTTATGAACCTGGCGGCCATGGCGTAAGCTGCTGCCAGGCTTGCGGGTTTCTTGTTGATCAACTCCACAACATATCTTTCGTTGTGCTCCGGATCCAGGTTCCTTCGGAAGATGCTAAGCGTTTCCCTTTCATCTAAGTTGAATATTTTCTTGATTGCTTCTTGAAAGCGTTTCATATACGCTAAAAGTGCTTCGTTATCATATTGCCTGATAGTTTCCAGATGACACATGTGCTGTTCACTAGTCTTGTTGGCCCGAAACCTCCTTAAGAAGGAATCCCAGAGTTCTTTCCAACTGTGGATGCTTCGGGAGGGGATCCTGCTGAACCACCTCTCTGCCCCTCCCTTGAGTGTGGATGCGAAGAACCTATATTTGGTTAGATCATTGTAGTAATAAATCAAAGCTATTTGTTCAAAATAAATGAGATGCTCCTCTGGATCCCCCATTCCATCGAAGGAGTCAAAGTTTGGATGCTTGAGGTTCTTCTGTCTAGGCATAGCTTCCAGACTACGGCTGAAAGGGGTTAGGGTCCCTCCAATTTCTAGTCCGGAGTCCTTCTCCACCTTTTTCTGCAACTCATGAATCATCTTCATAAGGTCAGGCTCTTCTTCATCGTCATCTAAAATCAGCTCCGGAGTGAGGTCCCTCCAGATTCTCTTGGATTTAGTCTTGCTCAATAGTCTTTCCTCCTCAAGCTGAATTCTTTTCTGAATCTTAAGCTCCAGCTTCTCTTCTTCTTTCAACCGGATCTTTTCTCTAAGTTCTTTCAACTTCTTTTGTTTTGCCGCCTCATTGTCCTTAGTTTTGCTCTGGGCTTTTTATGACTTCCTCTTTCCCGGGTCGCCAATCCTATCAAAGACAGACCGTCGGAACTGGTGAGAGCCCCCGGAGTCCTTCTGGTTCTCCATCCTGGTCCACCTCCTCCTGGGCCTGGATCTGACGCTCCCTGTATAGTCTTATAGCTTCCGCCAAGTCGTTCCCGGTTAAGTTTTCCGTATGTTCTGCTGCAATCGGGACATTGGTGTACTTGTTGTTGGTTTATATCAATCACAGTACGGGCATCGCCCGGAGAGATTATCCGGGTCAGGACTGGTTCCACAACAGGTTGGTCCTGGACTGGCTCTGGGTCTGGACCGGGGTCCCACCTCTGAGTGCTGACAGAGGTCTATAGCTAGTACTCTTTCCTCTTCTAGCCATGATTCAACAATCGATGTGCAAATATATGGTTCCCAAACAATAACTTTCACAAGGATTATGTATCACTAACAGATCTACAATTGCTTTTTATGATGAGAATACGAAACCACAATGGCTAAACAAGTGCCTAAAACAACCAATCTAGCACACAACTAAGCTCAAAGGCCAAAAATCATGACTTTAACAAGGTTTACGACAGATCTGGACTATATATGGAAGGACCTAGCTATTGTGCATACAAACATGGCTCAAAATGAATGAAGATAACACTTTTACTACGCAGCAGCTGGGTTATTTTAGATCTTATAGATGAGTATTAGGACTCTTTAAAGAGCTTGTTCATGAAGATGAGTCCAGTGGCACCGAGACCAAAGGACGAAGAAGCCCTCCTTTTAGCGCCAAATGATAACTCCCAACTCCGATCTAGTCCTTCCGCCGCCGCTTGTGGTGTAGCTGCTGGTGGGTTTCTACAAAACAACACTGGAGGGGGGTTTGGGTCCCGCGGTGCCTCCGGCATGAGAATGAGAGATGGCTTTGGAAGGTAAAGATTGGAAATATGAGAGAGATCTAAAGTGGAAGGTGTGTGTTTAATATGGGTGTGCTGAAGAGAAAGTGACCAACCCCTAAACTTTCACCCCTTGGGTTATTTACAGCCTAAGGATTAGGGTTTGGGGGAGTGTAATTTGATCCTGACCGCTCATTACCAAATGAGGAAGACGTCTGGCACTCCTTGTTAGGTCCCAAAGTATTGTAGAGGGGGGGGGGGGT
>PHNY01297238.1:0-12553 GCA_003724115.2 Anethum foeniculum
TATATATATTAAGAATTTCTTTTATATAGAGGAAAATTAATGAAGGATGGATTTAAAAAAAGTATAGAATATTAAAATATAGAGGTTATTCTTAATTACAACTGGCCCAAGTTGGGACTGTAATTTTTTATTACGATACAAAGGTTATTCCTATATATAATATTATTATACAGAGTAAAAATTGCATCGTAAATTGTCATTTTCTCTTTAAGGGTCCATTATTACATATTTTGAAGGTCAAAAGGTCATTAAATCTTTACTAAAGGAAAATGTCATATTTACACTCCCTTCCCAATTTGTATCCATATATACTTTGTCGCAGTTACAAGTTCAAGAGGTATAATTTTTATACCTAGGGGATTAAAAGGTACGAGTTCAAATTTTTGGATTTAATTCATGGGAAAAAATATTATACTTTGAGGCTTAAAAGAACATCTAGCCGATAAATGGTACTCTGCATATGAATATATATTCAATTAATATAACTACTAATATCTTTGTAACTAAATCAGACTGAACCAGTGAAAATTTAGTTAATCGTTTGTAATTTTATTTGTACTTTGAGACTATGATTTTGTGTTACACGTGTTTTTAAGATTATTTATATTTGATTCTTTTTCCCCTCAAATTTGTATATTCCGTTTTTGTTCATTTTGGTTGTTTTGATTCAGAATGCTATACTAAAATGGGTCTTTCAAATATTTAAACATTCCTTCATATGGTTTTAAAAATCAAAATTATTATAAATCTGTTTGGAAGATCTGAAATATATGTATTTTATGATTTTAAAATTTTTTAAAGTTTTATTTTCAACCCTTGGAGTATTTTATTGTCACACCCCTGAACTTACACGCAAGCATATATATATATATATATACATATATATATACATATATATATATATATATATATATATTTGTGCATTTTAAATTTTATAAAAATTTAGTTATTTGTTGCCGCTAGATTTTAGAAAAAATGACCAGATTACCTATATTTCCTAATGATGATTGTAACAGAATAGTGGTTGATGCTTTGGCAATCTACTTTAAACTCTGTTGTAAGAGGAAAGATATTTTTGTGTAGAACAATTAAAAAGGTTGAGCAATAAAAGGTCAAATGATTTTGGGAAAGAGGTAGGATGCAACAGAGAAAATATAAAAATGCTAATGGACCTCCCAGCCAATCCAGAAAACTTGGCAAAAATTAGAACACTTGATGCAGAGATAGATGAATTGGTGCATAAAGAGGAAACATATTGGGCTCAACGTTGTCGTCAAGATTGGGTACGTGAAGGTGATAAAAATACAACCTTTTTTTCATAAAAAATCTCAGCAGCGGCGCCAACGTAATATCATCAAAGGTGTCCTTGATGATGGGGGAAATTGGAGAACTGATGAGGATGAAATGGAGGTTGTATTTGTGACATATTTTAAATTATTAATTGCTTCAGATGAATTAATGATATGCAACAGGTGCTAGATTAAGTGCAGTGTAAAGTAACAGTTCTGGAATTGAAGTTATCGTTAAGTAAATGCACTCTATAAAAGTTTCCGGACATGACGGAATGCCTGCTCTCTTCTACAAAAAATTTTGGCATGTCATTGGTCAAAATGTGATTTCTTATATTCTGGATATTTTAAATAAATGAGCTCCCTTATATCAAATTAATCAAACTCATGTTGTGCTGATTCCTAAGAAAAAACACTGTCAGTCAACAAAAGATTACTGGCCCATTGGTTTGTGCAATGTCTTGTATAAACTCATATCTAAACTGCTTGCTAATAGATTGAAAAAAGTATTACCAAGTGTGATAAGTGAATCACAAAGTGCCTTTGTTCCTAGAATATTAATTATCGACAATGTCCTTGTAGCATATGAATAATTCCTTTATCTTAGAAAGAAAAAGAAAGGCACCAAAGCATTTATGGCAATGAAATTGGATATGAGTAAAGCGTATGATCGGGTAGAGTGGTCATTTATTGAAGGCATGATGCTGAAATTGGGATTTTTTGCTGGATTTTTAGAGTTGATTATGAGATGTTTGTCATCAGTCTCATATTTGATTTTATTTAATGGTTTTCCTTCTACACGTTTCTCATCCAAAAGAGGGTTACGCCAAGATGATCCTATATCACCATTCCTATTTCTAATTTGTGCTGAAGGATTTTTCTGCGCTTCTCCAAGATGCCGAATCTAAAAAATGATTCATGGTGTGAAGTTGGCCAAAAATATCTCCCCTATTTCCCATCTATTTTTTGCAGGTGATAGTCTGCTGTTTACCAGAGCAATTGAAATAGAAGCAAAAGTTGTTTTAGACACCCTGAACTCATATGAAGCAACCTCGGGTCAACAGATTAATTTGGAAAAATCTGAGGTCTCATTTAGTCGTAATATTAGTTTAAATTTGCAGAATTCCCTTCATGTGAAGTTGAATTTTACGGCTGTAACCGAGCACAGAAAATATCTTAGACTTCCAACCTACATTGGAAGATCTAAGAAAGTTGTATTTCAAATAATTCAAGACCGAGTTTGGAAAAAGGTAAAAGGATGGAAGGAACGTTGTCTCTCGACGTTATCAAGTCGGTAGCCGAAGCCATCCCGACTTATGCTATGCAATGTTTTAAAATTCTAGAAGGTGTCCTAGAAAATATAAATTCAATTTCAAAGAATTTTTTGTAGGGTCAAAAAGGTAATGAAAAAGCTAGCGCTTATTAGTTGGCAAAACTTGTGCAAGTCAAAGGATGCAAGAGGCGTAGGTCTGAGAGACCCCAAAACTTTTAACAAGGCTCTCCTCGCAAAACAATGTTGGCGTTTGCTTTCAAATCCTAATTCTTTTGCTGCAACTATTTTGAAGAAAAAATACTTTCCACTGATGAATATTTAGGAAGCAAAGGTGACTATAACTAGAACATGGCGTTCTATTCTGTCAGCACGAGATTTACTTTTAAGTGGAATATTATGGGTTGTTGGGAATGGAAGAAAGGTTCGTTTCTGGAAGGACGCTTGGGTTCAGAACTTTCCAGGTGGTCATATTTTTTCTTAGCCCCCTCTTCATCTAATTAACAATGTGGTAGTTGACTGGAGAACAATAGATGAGGCCCTTAGTGAAATTCTAACCTAACAAGAGACTAGTGCTATTGAAAAATATACAGTAGCTGAAAGTAATCAAGAGGATTTTTTAAGTTGGAAGTACACGAGAATAGGACAGTTCACTGTGAGAAGTGCTTACCATCATGAAGTACAAAGGAGATTTGGGGCTGAAGGTTCTTCTAATATAGAAAAATATCGGTGGCTCTGGAAGAAAGTTTGGAAGGCAGGTGTTCCAGAAAAGTTAAAAAACTGTGTGTGCAGAGCGATTCAAAATGGTCTGCCGACCAAGGTTAGTCTTGCAAATCGCGGTATACCTATTGATAGTTTGTGTTCAAGGCGCGTAGAAGACTATAAAACAGTAATGCATATGGTGCTTCTATGTAAAGAAAGCAGAATCTTTTGGCGTCCATCTCCCATTCGTTTGGACCTGAATGAATGGCCATCTACTTTTGCTGAATAGAGTGAAGCGTTTACTCGAAAATGTGTTATTAAACAATCCTGGGAGACTGTGATGATGTTCATATGGAAAGTTTGGTGTATGCGAAATAGTTGGGTTTTTGAAAATAAAAAAATAGATCCACTTTTCTTGTTAGAGGACTATGAGCTACTAGGGTGAATTTGAAAGTGTTGTTGTCTGTGAGACAACTATCAAACCTTCTGTAATACAATCCAACCAAAAATGGCAATCACTAGTGAGAAGCCTGTACAAAATGAATTTTGATGCTGCTATGAATTCAGAGGGACTGATTGGTGTGAGTATGGTGGTTCGTGATAGTATGGGAGATATCATGATGTCCGCCGGCAGCTCAGTCCATGGTTCTTTGCAAGCCATCCAAGCTGAGGCAAGAGCAGTTCTTTTTGGACTTCAACATGATTATTATGCGGGTCTGAGATCAGTGGAAGTTGAAACTGATTGTCTTAACCTAGTTGAACTTCTCTAGTCAAAAACTATCATAAGAACGGCCATACAAGCAGTAGTTTGTGACATCTTGAATGTTGCTAAAATGTTTGATTTTTGTCATTTCAGTTATGCTAGTAGAAATTGTAATAGGGTCGCTCATGCAATAGCTAAGGCTTTCATTTATTTCTCTGAAACTCTGGTATGGATGGAAGAATATTTTCCCAGTGATATATTTCCTCTTGTCCTAGTAAACAAGTTTCCATCTTAATTGAACACAGACACTTCTTCTTGTCAAAAAAAAATGATGGATAGCCTGATATACTGAATTGGAAAAGTAATGGCCCTATCTATATCGCATGTCTCACATGCGTGTTCTAAGTATGAACGATACAATCCAAGTGATACATATATGGATCAATATTACTAGATGGTAGCTGGTAGGCATACATATTTGGATCAATAAGTGATACATATTTGCCGCGCATTTGATACTCCTATGTGGCCATTAAAAAACTTCATTTTAAAGGAAAATACTCCTCAATAATGGACTAAGCCTTCATCTGGAAAGCTTTGGCTGCACTATCTTCTAATCCCTTCTTTACAATACCATATACCTAATCATCTAACTTTATCAATGCCAACATGTAGTAAAAAGCGAGAAATTTGAAATCTATAAAATAAAATATAGCGGGCATTGCTTGATGAATGATAAAGAATAGAGAGAAAAGAGAGTAGAATTTTATTATAATGAAACTTATTGTCAATTACGAGAAAAGAGGGCTTTATGTAGCTAATAACTAAACAATAATAAAGTAAATTATCCTAACAAAGAAACTATTATAATACCGGAACTATCCAGTAATAATAATATTATATATGTTAACATCCTCCCTCAAACTCACGTGGTGAATCGAGAGTTTGCCAACCAAGAATTGGAGCCACCAAACCAATCCAAAACTGCAACATAGAAAATAAGAGTATCCAACGAATCCAAAAAATAGAATGACGAATCCAAACCAACCAAAAGCTTCCAATGGAATCCAAAGACGCATCAATATAAGAGAAAAAGCCCAAAGACGCAGCAACACAAGAAAAAATAGAGCAATCCAAGTGTATCTGAACCGAAATCAAAGTCAATCATCAAGAGAAGAAGAACCATCCATGTTATCCAATATCCAAAACAACTCTAAAACTAAAACAAATATGCAACCATCGAAAATAATACCAATACCAAAACTGAAACTGAATCCAAATCCACAAATTGTGTCCAAATCTAAAATCAAACTCAATAATCATTCCAACCAACTCAAAATCTAATCTAAAACCAGAATTATACCAAAATCCAAAATCATAAACAATATCAAAACCAAATCCAAATCCCAATCCAAAATTCGAATCCAACTATGACTAAATCTAACTACACATTCAAATCTAAACCTATATCAAAACAAAAACCATAATTGAATCCAAATCCATATCCAAAACCGAATCCAAGTCAATCCAATCCTAAACTAAACAAAAAACTGAATCCAAATTAATCAAATCTCGGAAAGAGCCAATGTGCCTAGAGCACCAAATAAACTAAACCAATCCCACGAAGGGCCAATTGTGCCTAGAGCACCAAAAAAGGTAAACTAATCCCACGAAGGGTCAATGTCCCTAGAGCACTAGATTAAATAAATAATAAAAATAAAACAAAAGGCAAAAAAGGTATACAGATGTGCCTAGGGCTACTCCCATCATAGATCACGAGAAAGCGAAAAGAAAATGAGAGGCAAAGAAAGAAAAAAATAATAATATTATCAATGAGTCAATATCATCAAAGAGAGGGAAACGAAGAGCATGCTAAGAGTCCCAACCAAACCAAACGAAACCATCATAAACAACTTAACAAAAAGCAAATCTTTACCTTCGAAAAAAAAAGCTATCGTGATTAAAACTAAAAATCATCCAGGGAAAAAAATATGAACCGATTAAAAAAACAAGAAGAAACAATTATCGAAACACATGTTTAAATCCAACATGTGGAAGCCATTACGATCAACTAACCATCAACATATCCTGGATCGAACCAACATAGCTCTCGTAACCATGATAAAGCATGAGAGGATATAAAAAAGTAGATCATTATTATTGGATATTTCCGTTATTATAATAGTTTTTTTGTTATGATAATTTCCTCTATTATTATTTAGTTATTGGCTATATAAAGGCCTCTTCTATTGTAATTGACAATAAGTTTCATTATAATAAAATTCTACTCTCTTTTCTCTCTATACATTATCATGGTATCAGAGCCTAGTTTAGGAAGGGACTCATCAGGTTCGAGTCCTCCCACCCCATTTGTTTAATTTAAATATTTGTTGTTGGTATTGGTATATTTTAACCCTCCTACCCCATTTGTTTAATTTAAATATTTATTGTTGGTATTGGTATTTGTTTTTATTGGTTATATTTGTTGTTGTCAATCGTAGAGAAAAGTATCGTACGATTGAGGAGGAGTGTTAAATAATATTGTTGTGGTATAAGATCCTGTTAGGACATTACTCTAACACATTAAGGCTTTAGAGCGACTGGTTATTTAACAATGACAACGACTTAAGGATGAGCCGTATAACCGACTTTCGAATTTTGATGCTACTCTTGATATAATGTGCCCGTTTGGGAAATCTTAAAATAAGTAACTTATGACTTGAATAAGTGACTTATAAGTGATAAGTAGATATATACTTATAAGCTATATAAGTGTTTAGTATATTTCAGAATTTTTTTTACTTAAATAAACTAAAATAAATGATTTCTAAATATAATTATCTTAGTTCGTGAATTATAAGTTAGATTAACATTTTAAAACATATATTTAAAAACTAAAGTTAATAAAAAAGCGAAAAATGAAAATAATTTGAGAAAAAATACGTCATTGCCAACATTCAACTTATCAGCTTATAAGTTGTAAATTCAACTTAAAAGTTAGGCGGACAAACACTCGTCGATAAGTACTTACGGACTTATAAGTCAATAAGTCAACTTACTAGAGATAACAAACAGTCTGCAATTTATCCCTTGCATTTGGTATGTCAAGTGAAAAGACATCGACAATGTCAAAAAATGAGAAAATTCATCAAATAGTTATGAAGTTAAAAATCTTCATCAAATCCACATTTCACCACCATCATATGGCATATGCACCTTTTTCCCTTTCTCTGAACCTTCACACGCCTTAACAACTAACGAAAATATAAATATATCAAACATGCCTTCCCTCCACCATACGATTATAAAACCTCAAAGATTCGTATACTCGTCATTTTCAGTAATCTCTCTTATCATACCATGACGAGTATAATGTTGAATTTGTGTGAAGAATTTGTTTTCGACAACGAGATTATGTGATTGTGAGACTAGTGAACTTCCAGATACTTTAAATGAGAAGCATGAAACTGAAGCCAAAGAGAACGATAATGTTGCAAGGAATGTGGAGAAGAAAAAACAAAGAAAAGAAAGGATCGGAGGGAGAAGAAGATTGATGATGTGACAAAGGAAATAATAATTCAGCTTGGGAATATACAACTTGTTTAGGGGCCGTTTGGATCATGAGATTTCAACCCGGTTAACGGGAATGAGAATGAATATCTAATACATTTTTCTATTGTAATTTACTTCTCATTCCTGTTAACCGGATTCATTGAACTCCAATGATCCAAACGGCACTTAATTAGGTGAATGTTGCATTGGCGAGCTAAGCTTAATGAAGAGAAGAAATCAAAGCATGGAATGTTACGAGATAATATATGTTGGAGCTGGTGCAACCAGTGACAGATTGTCCAAGTTTAAATGGTTGTTCATTTCATATATTCGACGGTTAGTGGATATATTTCACCATACATTGATGGTTAGTACATACTTCTCATTTTACTTCTCAATCTCTGGAAAGTGCACTGCATTCTCTTCTTTTCGGTGAATATAGTGCCGTAATAATGGTTGAACCGTGCATTTGTTGTTTTATAGTACATACTTGGATGGCCAGAGTGCATGCTAATAAGCCTTTATAATATAGCATAGAGAGATTGTGCAGAATGAAGATATGTTCACAAGATTAACAAGAATGCCGTCACTAACTGAAATGATGTTACTTTGTTCTGCAGATTCAAGTAAAATCAATTGATTTATTAAGAAATCCTTTGAAAATGAAAAAGTTAAAGATCAACAGGCTACACCAACACAAGTACACAATTTATTGTACCCATACAAACTGCTTCTATACTTGAAAAATTAACATAAATTGCATTATGTTACTGTGATGGATCAAGATTTGAAGCTTTCTTCTTGTTCTTAGTATATTGGGACTCTCCATAGAAGTAGGACAAGAAACCCCATAGACATAGAGTTAGAGAAACTGCCTTCTCAACTTGGAACTTGTCATGGAAGAACAAAACCGCCAAGCTCTCTGTCACTGGCAGTAGTGTTGAAATTATAATTCCGGAAAGCAAAGAAGAGCCACAGAAAATGACTCCTGTTGCTCCAAGGTGGAACAACTGCCAAAGGATCGTGTCAAACATTAAAACTGAATAATACATCGCTGTTCCAAGCTCAAACTCCTTTGCTTCTCTTGGAATTGCCTGCAATATTGAGCGACAAGCAGAGTGACAGAAAAATATTAGTACGTTGATATTAGGATAAGGCAAGATATCATCTGTTCTTAGTCTACTAGTCATGAGATATACCGTGAAGTCATGGTGCACAAACATGCCAATTGCACAAACAACAGTGGCAAAGAATGACATGACCACCTGCATTTCCATGACAACGGAATAATTCATCTGCTGTTTACCCATCCTGCACGTTAATTCAATCGATGGTAGTATAAATGCATACATTGCAGATGCTCCAAAAGTCATTATGAGGCCAAAATAATATTGCTTATTGGACTCGTTAGCAGGACGATCAGAACTTGTATGAAATGCAAGAAGTAGAGCTCCAATACATAACAAAAAGACAGCATTAATGGTAAAGCTGGTGAACTTTTGCTTAACCAAAAGAAACGCAAATCCAGCAGTAAACGCCAACTGGGTAGCTGATATAAGTGCAGAGGTCGATATAGGAAGGCGAGACACGCCATAGGAATACAAATAATCAGCAGCCCCAGTGAGAATGCCTATAATAACACAGGGAACGATGAGAGCAGGTCTCATATATACAAGTTTAGTCCCCGGAATTCCCTTGATTCGACCATGCAAATAAGAGATTATGATTGGGATGAAGAGAAAAGGCCATCCAGCTGTTTCTAGAGAGCTTGACACCCAAACTCGCTTCCCCCCTTTCACAAAGTACAGTCGCTCCACTAGAGGGCCACCGCAACCGCCTAGAGCTAAAATCATGCAATTCAAGATGAGGAACACTCTCTTCATGGATTTGCTCATTTGTTTCTCATTATAGTCTATTTTGTTGTTTGTAACTGGAATAGACATTTCATAAACTGATTAATCTGTCAACTGGAAAAATCTGCAGTGCACAAAAAAAAAATGTTGAGTATGAATGGGCCTGGACTAATAATCGAATCAAAAACAATCTTATGATTAAACAGTTCAACTTAACAAAATGGGGTGTATTCAATCAAGACTTTTAAGGATTTTTTAGGATTTTCAAAGTTCATGGGTATTCAATTTCTTTAAAATCCGGAGGTATTCAATTTAGATCGTAAAAAGTTCATTGAAATTCGAGGATATTCAATCTAGATTTTTAAAAATTCATTAAAATCTTGTGGTATTCAATTTAGATTTTAAAAAATCTATTGAAATTTGCTCGTATTCAAAAGTTCATGGATTTTGTTTTATTTTAAAATTTTGTGGATTTTCATGGATTTGCTAGTACATTTTAAATCTTTTGAAATCTCTCCACTATACATGAGATTTTGAAGAATTTCTAAAAAACTTCGCAAATCATCAACAATCTACAAGATTTTTTTATCAACTCCGTCAAAATTCACGAACAATTAAAATCAATGAAATTTTTTTAAAATCTATGAACTATTATCAATCCCTTAAAATCTGAAATGAATACACTCCCCTAAGTTTCACATTCCAAATTCAAATAATAATTTCGAAATCTCTTAAATTGCAAACCTCCTGATCCCCATCAAATTACAAAATTGAAAAAATCTCAAACTTTCTGAAATCAGCAAGAAAAACCTCTTAAAAGATATAAAAATGGGATTGTACATAACACTAACGAACGATAATTGCTGCTTTGTAGAATTTGCAGGTTAGAATTGCTTGTAATTGAATTTTGTTAAGTAACCTTAAATTAATGTACGATACGTTTCGCTACGATTGAAAACAATAAATATAACCAATATCAATAGCAAATAGTTAAATTGAACAAATGGGGTGGTAGGACTCGAGCCCGAATCCCTCCTGAAACAACCCGAGTATCTCCCAAAACCAGGCTCTCGTACCATGTTAAGTAATAAGTGGCTCTAAAACCTTAAGGACTTAGGGTATCAGGAAGGTTCCCACAGCATCTTATAGGACAACATATACTATTTAACAAATATGATTATTTATAAATATAAAATAACAAGTGGAAACTCTTTACTACTTAAAAGCAAAATAGAAAGAACACGAGAGAAAAAACACATGAAATGTATTAAAATTTAAACAACATATATAGAAGCCATGCATGAGTGTAGAATATGAACGACTTAAAATTGAAGTACAGAGAAAAAAAGTGCATCTGTATGATGTTGTGAATTGACATACCTGTTAGAGCTTCAAGATCAGTTTCAGCTTCACCTATGGTTATGAATAAAGCTGCCACCTCTTTACTAACAAAATTGCAGACTTGTTCATCTTTTTCTAAAGCCGTTATTATACTTATTCAAACAAATTCCGACGTAATTTTAAATATTTTGTAGAATCCATCTTTTTCTAAAGCCGTTATTATACTTATTCAAGCAAATTCCGACGTAATTTTAAATACTTTGTAGAATCTTGGATACCAAAAAGAGATTTATTTCACATTATATTAAAATTATAGTATTTGAAGAATGATTTTTTAAGTAACGTATTATATTATCTTATCTTATATTCATATTACATTTTTTATATTCTTATTTTTAAATGTAATAGATATTAAAGGGAACTTATCTTAATTTTGGATTGGCTATTTAAAAATATCAACTTTATATATGCACGATTTTAGATATTCCTCTAGTCATAATTTAGGAAATTATCATTTTAAGCTTATGTTAATAATAGAGATTTTGAATTATTCTTTTTATTCTTATTCTTTAATTCATTTTTAATGAGAAAATTGTTTTGAGCGTGACCTCAGCAACTTACGTAAGATTAGAAGAATTATTTATGTGAATTGTAATGAAAATTTTGTAATTTAAAACTGAAAAAATGACATTTATAACAATTTTTCACACACTCTAAACAAAACAACATTTCAGAAATAGTTGGCCATTTATACCAACTAGCATAATAACCCGTGCGAGGGGCAGGTCATTCTCTAGTATTGTATGTAAGTGTGTTTACGTTAATTCAAAACTTTTTTATGTGAATTTTGGGTTATTTCCTTGTCCGAACGATAATTGCTACCATTAAATATTTTTATTATAAAATTATTTCTTAATTTAATTAGATTTTAAGAGTCTATTACAATAACTCGACCCCCGGTCACCCGTAGCCATATATGTACGAACACACATCACTTTATTATTGTCGACACTTTGTTGTAGACTACTGATGAAAGACTAAAGATTGAAAGTTGGGCAGATATTATATGAGGCACACGTATACAAATGATGTATATAAGCATTTATGCACTATTGACATGCGTATTCAGTATATAACAATGCATATATCACCGACCACGCATTAACCAATTGTGCATTGATGTCAACGCATCATCAAATTGCATGTTTGAATAATCTATTAGTGTAAGCCCGCAAAAGAATTGTGGGTTTAAATGGCGTCCAATCTCGATATTTGGTATTCGACCACACTTGGGAGAAGAATGGGTGAATGGGGCCATCACCCATGATCTCGTCATTTTCAGTTGTTATATATAGTAATTTTTTTATTAATATTATTTTAAAGCTAATTTAAATAGTTTACAAATGTATAAATGTACCATATATCATATATCATTAATTTATATTATAGTGTAATAGAATATATTATAATCCAAATTACTAAATGTAAAAGTAAAATAAAATCATAATTAAGGATCATTAATAGATCATATTTATTATAATACTGAAAATTACTCATCTCACGTTGCCCAAAGGTAAATCAGTCATTATTTTTTCATTCATGGCACACATACATATAATTTGTATGATTTATAACTCTAATGAGTGATAGGCATAGTGGTAAGAAGGTTTGTAAATTAGTAGAGTGACCCAAGTTCGAATTCCCTTAAAAACAAATTTTTTTAACAATAGTAAGTATAAGGGTAAATTTGTCATTTCAAATTGAATAAAATGTCTCATGATTTAAGATTGAATAAAATGTCTCACTATTTTCTTTGATTAAATTGTCTCACTATTTAAAAGCC
>PHNY01297238.1:13665-38545 GCA_003724115.2 Anethum foeniculum
TAGGTGTCAAAGCTTTAGTAAATGGGTCCGCTAGCATAAAACTTGTCCTTATATACTCAATAGACACAATTTGACTATGCAATCTCTCTATAATAACTAGATATTTAATGTCTATATAGTTAGACACCAAAAAAGAAACCTAAGTAGATTTTCTTATATCTATGTAACCAGAAAGATCAGAATCGGAATACTTAATGATCTCCAAATTTTCCGACTTTTGATAAACAAGCATGTAATCTTTTTGCTCATTGCAAGTACCTTATAACCCGCTTAATTACAATATCTGCTTAACATACCCCATAATGAATGTCAAAACTGACAGGGTACTGACTTGAACATACATAAGACTCCTAATAGCTGATGTATAAAAAAAATGTTATGCATCTCCTTTCCTTCAAGATCATTCTTAGGGCACTGTTTTAGACTAAACTTGTCTTCTTTAGTAACAGAAGTATTTATTTATTTGTGCACAATCTTTCATGCCAAAAGTATATCATCGACATAAAGCACAAGAAATATGAATCTACTCCACTGAACTTGTGATATATGCATTTTTCAACAATATTTGACTGAAAACCGTATGAGACAATAGTTTGATGAATTTGCGATTCCACATACGGAATGCTTGCATTGTACTTGATAGATCATTTATGTTTACAAACTAGGGGATCGCCTAAGTGGCACTTACTCTTGAGGTTGTAAAGTTTGCTCTTCTTGAACATCATCCTCATTTTGAGTAAGAAATTGTATAGGTATATCAACATTGATGTCTTGAACTAAATGAGGTAAAGAAACTGAAATTTATTCTTCCTCGAAGACAACATCCCTAACTTTATCTTCCCCTCAAACTCAACATCCTTAAGAAATCTAGAATTTCCCGTTTCAAAAAAAAAAAAACTTTGTCAAAAGGATCATATTTAGTATGTAGGCTGCGGTTTTAAGTGCATCTCCCAAGAGTGCTTCAGGTAAAGAAAAATGACTAATCATACTTTTTACCATGTCCTTAAGCGTTCTGTTTCATCTCTTAGCAACACCATTCATGCGTGGTTGCCCAGGCATTGTGTATTGTAGGACGATTGCGCATTCTTCTAGGAACTTAGCAAAGGGTCCAGGACGTTGTTCACCGGATCCGTCATACCGATCATAGTATTCACTACCACGAACGGATTTGACAACTTTAATCTTCTCACCAAGCTGATTTTCAACCTCGGCTTTGACAACTTTAAAACACATCAAAAGACTGTGACTTTTCATGAATTAAATATAAGTATCCATATCGAGAATAGTCATCTATAAAAGTGATAAAATACTGTTGACCATTCCAGGAGGCTGTAGGGAATGAACCACATATATCAGTACGTATCAACTATAAGACACCAGTACTCCTATTGGCACTTAATTTTCTTATGTTTGTCTGTTTACCTTTAATACACTAAATGAATACATTAAGGTCTGAATAATCAAGAGATTCAAGACTAAATTTATTATTTCTAAATAAACAAGAGTAACCATATTTGTCCAAAACAGAAATAGAAATCAATTCCGTCTAAATAACTGAACTATATAAGTCTCTCTTAATTCAATAAATTGACATGTCTCAAAAAATTATCTAAAATTTCCTAAAGCTTCAATAGGAACTGCATTGCCATCACCTACATAGATGAATCTTCGAGCATCACTTGGTTTTCAGCTCTAAATACAACCCCACCTATAAATACTTGTATGAGTAGTAGAAGCAGGATCTACCCACCATGTATTACTAGGCACATAAGTCACATTAACTTCATAATAGACAAAGGTGAAAAGTCTACCTTTCTTTATACACCATGCAACGTACTTGGGACATTCCTTCTTCACGTGGCCAGATTTCTTATAAAAGAAACAAGTAATAGCTTGATCCTAAGTCTTTTATTTCTTAGGCTGTGAATTTTCCCACTGCAGTCTATTTATCTTTAATCCTCTTTCGGTAGTTAACCTTTGAGGTAGTTGTAACATCAAAACTTTCAGTATTGTCACGCTTCAACCTATCTTCCTCTTGCACACAATCTGAAATGAGCTCATTAAGAGTCCATTTATCCTTCTGAGTATTGTAACTCACTATAAACTGACCGTATTGTGCAGGAAGATAGATGAGTACCAAATGCACAAGCAAGTCATCAGACAAGTCAAGCTTTAGCGCCTAAAGTTTTAAAGCGATGTTAGACATCTCCATAATGTACTCCCGTATATTTCCTTTAGCTTTATACCTTATCTGAACAAGATCGGCTAAAAGTTTACTTGTCTCAGCCTTTTCGTTTTTCGCAAAACGCTTTTCAAGCTCATCAAGGAAATCCTCTACAGATACCTCATTGGAATCATCAGACGAATGCTGCGCTTTATCATCACTATACTTAAGCAATTAGAACGCTCCCACTTCTCAAAGTTCAATTTATCAGTAATAGAACTTTCATCTGTAAGAGAAGCAGATTGTTCTTTTCTTATAGCATAGTCTAAATCCATGCAGCCGAGAACTAACAAAAGGTTCTCTTTCTATCTCTTAAAAAAATTGTGCCATTAAGCACATGAATGGAGTTTATGTTCGCAATTACATTAGCAGCAGATGTATTAACTAGCAAAATAGAACAAAAAAAATATATACCCTCGCATAAGAAAAATTCATGTCATCTGCAAATCTAATAGCATAAAAAAATGAATCATGAATTTAAATACTATAGTGTGTGTGGGCCCATTTTGACAAGATACCTAACGCAACATTAATATTTAGTCTTTGGACAGAAATATTAACGCGCAAGTGGTACTCTCCACGCAGAAATCAAATATGAATAATAAATTTGGTCAAGAAAAAAACCTTCCTTTGGGCCGGTTAGTTACTCACAAGAAAATTTATAAATTGCATATTTATTCCTGCATGTATATTCATTATTTGGCCACTAAATAACCTTCCTTTGGTCCGATTATTATAACGAATAAATAATAAATACACACATCCTAATATTTCAAAATAAATAAATTTACACATAAATATCACTTTGACAATATTTTGCTTCAACTCACTTATTCATGAAATAAAAGGACAAAATATAATATATAATTCCTTTTTTTAAAAAAAATGTGCCCATAATCCGTATTATTGTAAAAGAAATATTAAAATAAATCGCCTAATATTTTAATATTCTAACTACCCAAAAAATATTAAAATAACTCACTAATATTTTAATACAAAAAAATATCGTGGAACTAACGTATAAGTGATCGCGTCTGAATCCGGATGATACTACCAATACCAGGGATTAAACTTCAAACATAGAGCTGCAAACGAACAGAGCCCAGCCGAGCTTAACTTTTTTTTCTAAACCGAGTCGAGCCAAGCGAGTTTAATAACCGAGCCGAAAGTGGTGTTCAAGATCAGCTCGTTAATAAGCGAGCCAAACCCGAACCGAACCCGAGTTTGCTCACGAACAACTGAGCTGAGCCGAACTCAAGCGGAGTTCTAACAAAGTCGAGTTGTCTACTAATAGTTCGCATATATTTTTTAATCGACCAATCTTAAAGTATAATTTATAATTTTAGAAATTATATCAAGATCAAATACCATTCTTATATTACAATGATATACTCACACTCTACACGTGTTTCTTAGTCTATGTCATTTTAATACGATGTAAAATTCGGAATTGTGTTAATAATTGTATAAAAAATTTAATAAGTAAAAAAATCAAACAAATGTCACAAGTAGGATTGTACAAGTACCAAGATTAAAACTATTAAAATATATAAGCGGGAGATAAATTTTTCATTTTCTCCTAATTGAAGTACAGGTACTTAGTTTTTATCAGTTTGTTGCAATTTCAGTTCACACTTTCACTTTATCAAATCTCCAAGATAACTCTAAAACTCTCATTTACTTTTCTCTCACACTTTAAATATGTCTTAAATTAGTGAAAAAAGTTTGAAATTTGTATACAAGTGATTAGTAATAATTTATTATTTTTAATATATATACGCATTATCCGAGCCGAGTCGAGTTAGCCGAGTTCAAGCTGAGTCCGAGCTAAACGAGCCGAGTCCGAGCCGAACATACAAAAAGCTCGGCTCGGTTCGTTTACTCATCCGAGCTCATTTTCATGTTTAAGATCGGCTCGTTTAAGAAAATGAGCCGAGCCGAGTTGACTTAAACGAGCCGAGTCCGAGTTTAGTTCACGAACGGCTCTGTTCATTTGCAGCCCTATTCAAACATAATAGCGGTTGTCTCGTGTCATTAGGCACATGTACAATTATTTATTGTTTTAATGAAAACAATATGGCATCATCACATACACAGGCAGTTTACTTCACATATATAATTCATGGCCGCAAAAAAAAATTGATAAAACTTATCCCTTGAACTAATGTTATAAAATTGATGGTAATATAGGAGTAGATGTTATGAATAGTCTTGGGGAGCAAACCCCTATTATGTTCTTTATATAGTAGCCTAATTAGACCATTTAATTGTCCAAATATAGAATAAACATTAAATATAATTGTATATAATTTGTAAGCTCATAAATTGTAATTATTAATAAAATAATCTAACAAGTTCTTGTTAGATGCTTTGTTTAATTTTACATCAATACATTATAATTCATCTATAACTGGTTATGAAACTCTATACCAAAAATCAATTACCCAAATCGATATAGAGAGAGAGCATCCGGGCTTTGAATATAATAAAAAAAATCTAGGTAAGATACCGTGTCTCAAATAACGTGTATGGGTTAGCCAAATTGAGAGAGCTTTTGAGGAAAAAAAATTCAAACAAGATAATTGATCTAAGAAAGCGTATATAGGGTAATCTAGTGAGATGATAAAGTATATAAAACGGTGTTAGCCAGTCTGAGAAAGCATAATTCACTAGTACTTTTGGCCGCACCATTTCTGATTTGATAATCCTGTAAGTGCTATCAGTATTTCACGTATTTACGGCTTTCGTCCATTTAAAACACATTTGTTGTATTCACAATTATACCCCCGTGTATTAATATGATTAACTCTTTTAACATCATGTACTTACATGTGAAGCCGTTTTTTAATTCATATACAAGTGGTAAGATTTTGATGTCCTGATTAGTTATCAAGACTTTCGCATAGATCCGACACAAAATTTTTAATATTTGTATTTTTTTCAGTCACATATGTTGCCCTAAATCCTTTACGTGCATTTGGCATACTAATATAGGTGTTTTCAGAAATGGCTTTAATCGTACATATCGTAGTTGTGTAATATGACATATAGAGATTTTCATGAATATATATATATATATATATATATATATATATATATGATAATTGAATAATTTAAATCAATTGTATAAACATATAAGTCTGTTGAATTTCCTTGACAAAGAAAGTATGTAAAATGTCACGTGAAAAAATATTATCTAAATTGTAATATGTGTTGTGACCAAAATGTTACAAGGATCATGTTTAGGTCTATATAAAGTGTAAGATCAAATCCATAGTTAAATTAGATGGTAAATTAAGGTAGGACAAAGAAACTTTACATGAAAAGGTGTACAAAAAATAAAGGAGGACAATAGTAGGTGTACAGAACATAAGAGAAGACAATAGTATGATCACGCTAACTGCCTAAATGATCATGCCAGAACAAAAAAATGTTCTAGAAGTAAGGTGGAGGACAACAACATGATCATGCTGACAAGCTGCGTGATCATGCCTAAATAGGAAAAGCTACCAGTACTTAGCCTCGGTTGAGATTCTGGTGCATGAGCATGTCCGAAGCTGCATGATCATACTTCTTATATTTAATATTTTATTCTCATTAGAATTTGTTTTATTTTATTTTAGGGTTTATTATCCCTATATAAACAATACTATAATGTAATATATGAGGATCTTTCAATGAGAATAAAATCCTAGAGATTTTTCTCTTCTTTTTTGTAGATTCAAGAAATACCTTATGAATTGAAGGCGTTTAAGAATTTCTCACGAAAAAGTCCCTGTGAGGATTAGAGCTTACTTTTCCTTCATTTCCGTGTTGCGTCTGTTGGCATAATAATAGGCTTTATCCTGTCCTTTCAATAATTAATTCAACGTAGGAGAACTAATTATGAAAAAAGATCTTGGAGAGGTTACTTCTGCTTTTACCATGACTCTCAAGGATTTGATAAATAGAATGAATACATTGATGGACAACATGAATAACTATAACCAACAACTTAAAGGTGAAAGAAAAGATCTGAATCGAGTCCCTTGAAGCAGGAAATATCATGTTGGTAAAAATTCTGGCACAAAGTCACTTATGGATAATCAGCTCAATGAAAACGATATTACAGAAGCTTATATACCATTATTCTATGGGTCTCTAGGAATAGATAAGTTCTTAGAGTGGCAGGTTAATGTTGATAAATATTTCAATACATACCACGGGGGTTCCCAAAAATATGCAGGTTAATATGGTGGTGGATCGTTTGAAGGCGTTGTTTTTTTATGGTGGGAAAGAATTATTCTTCAAATGAGGGGACAAGGTAAAGGGTTAGTTAAGACATGGCGATGGATGAGACGTTTGATGACATATAGGTTTTTACCATAAAATTATGAGTACAGATGCATATTGAGAGTGAAGAAAAGGTTAACGTGATTTTTCATTATGAACCCGATCACATTGATAATGTGTTTGATGAATGCCCACAACCAGAATATATACTTTGTTGGACGTGATAGAAAGAAAAGATCTTGTGTATGTAAACGCGGAAATTTCTTTGAAAGATTTGAAAAATGCGGGGATAGTTGGAGAAGAGTATGAGATACTGAATTCTGAAAATCGTATATCTACGGATTGTGATGGAATTGATGTGATTTAAGAACAAGGAAAAGACGAGGATGGAAAAGAAAGCAACAAAGTAAGTTTTGATGATGTCTATAAAAATTAGAACAAAGACGATTTAGAACTACATATTAAACGTGGGTAAAATTCATCCTTGGACACTTATAAGTTGGTGGATGATTTGCGGCATCAAAACTTAATTAGGATATTGTGTGAGGTAAGACCCCAAACTTTTGAGATTGTGATGGATTGTCAATATTACGATAACTTTAATTTGAAAGATATGGTTAATGAAATCAAGTTGACTCCACAAATTCACGTAGCTCCATATAATGTTGTTTGGAATAATTTACTTGTTGTCACTACCGTAAGTTAAAATGATGTGGCTGACATTGCTAGTTTGAAGTACAAAGATGTTACCGTTTTTGATAATTTTGATGTGGGTGCATGTCAATTAGCATTGGGTAGACGATATCAGTTTGATCAAAACTTGTGTCACAAAAGTAGAGAAGAAATAATTGACTTCATAAATAATGCTGGGAATTATGTTTTGTATCCGTTGGAAAATAAGGATATCTTGGAGCAACCATGCTAATGCGTGGCGTCCCTTGATATAAGACAAGGGTTTTCTGATGTTAATTCTAAATTTACGCTTGCAATGGTTAATCATGGTTTGTCCGAGCTGATTCTTGTAGTACTTTCATGTTTAAAATTTATTTTAGATAAGAAAGTTAATTAAGTACAAGATTCTAATAAAAAATTTGTCTATAAAGATACCACCATGGGAGATATGCAAGAGACATATGATGTTCTTATTCTAGATGATAGCTCGTGGTCGAGTTTTTTTCGAAGTAGAGGAGACTGGTGTAGGAAAAGAGGCCCGAGATTTTAAAAAGAAGTTTGACATGAAAAGGTGACAAAGAAGAAGGGATGACAACAACATGATCACACTAACTGCCTGCATGATCATGCTATAATAGCAAAACGATCCAAATGTAAGGTGGAGGACAACGACATAATCATGATGATAAGCTGTTTGATCATGCCTTAATAAAAAAAAAGCTATCGGTATTTGAGCCTCAGTTGAGATTCTGGTGCATGAACATGCTTCTTATATTTAATATATTATTCTAATTAGAATTTGTTTAATTTTATTTTATAGCTCATTATCCCTATACAAATAATACTATGATGTAACTAATAAGGATCTTTGATTGAAATATAAAAAATCCTAGAGAATTTTCTCTTCTTTCTTGTATTTCAAGAATTGTCTTGTGAATTCATGGTGTTTAAAGATTTCTCGTGAAAGTGTCCTTGTGAGAATTAGCGATTACTTTAATTCTTTCGCTAATATGCTGCGTCATAAAGAGTTTTCAAGGATTCCAAGACATGATGGCTTTCATTGAGGAACCAACAGCTTGATAGAGGGTATATGGTTCTATAATATGGATTCTAATGAGTAACCCCTAACTCACAGCTTCCGCAAATAGTATACAGAAACCATGCTTCCAGGATTAACATTGTAAATTGAGATAAGGACATCCAGCTACTTTTTACGAGGACATTATTATGATATTTATACAAAGTTTAACGGATAATTAACAAATTATTAGTGGATATATATATATATATATATAGGGCTACTCTAATGAGACCCTTATTTGAATTAAAATTTAGTATGGGCCTTAAAAAAGCCCAATACACACGACTTTTAAAAAACTTAGGCATTTTTACTTTTTTATATTTTAAACATATACATACGGACGTTACTTACAATAGTGTTACAACCCCCGCACACCTTCCCATGCCAAAACACATTCTTGCCCAATTACACTATTCGTGTTCTAAACGAAAATCAAACCCAGTCTCAACAAAATCGATGAAGTTTCATAGTTTTATACACGATTCACTTTTGAAATCGCAGTGATTTCGAAGGCAAGAACATTCTCAATCAATTAACAAAGAAACTCAGGTGATTTTACTTTTAAATTCAACGAATAGTTGTTTATTCATGTTTAAAAGAAAAAAAATACTTCATAGTAGTGTTTTAGTAAATTTTTTGTATATTTAATTAGTTTAATAACAGTTATGATTTATGTTTATACTGACTAAAGTGTTTCACATATCCAGAATAATCAGTCGCTATTAAAAGACATCAATGGATCCACGTATGCAGATTTGAAGTTTTATTTTCAGTTTTGTGCAATTTTTTTCCGATTTAAAGTGTTATAAAGTGATTTTGTTTGATATAAGAGTGCTCTAGTTCAAATTATTGAGTTTTGTTCATTATTTTGATAATAGAAAGTGTTACAAAGTGATTTGATTTTATGTGAAAATTTTGCAAATATGACCCAGTTGATGTCGTAATGACCTGATACAGTGCTCTATATATGATAAAGAGTGCTCTAGTGGAATGTATTGTATTTCGTTCGTAATTTTGGTATTAGAAATGGTTATAAAGTGATTTGATTTTATGTGAAAATTTTACAAATGTGACCTCGTTCGATGTCGTAATGGTCTGATAAAGTGATCTCTATATGATAAAGAGTGTTCTAGTTGAACTTATTGTGCTTCGTTCTTTATTTTTATATTAACAAAATGATAAAAAGTGATTAGATTTTATTTTATGTAAAAAAAATTAAGTGAGCTATTTTATGGCTGTATGTATTGAGCTTCTTTCATTATTTTGATATTAAAAAGTGTATAAGTGATTTCATTTCAAATTCTGTGAAAATTAACGTGACCTAGTTTGATGTCGCAATGGCCTAATAAAGTGCTCCAGCATGCTAAAGGGTGCTCTGGTTGAATGTATTGTGTTCCGTTCGTTATTTCGGTATTCAAAAGTGTTATAAAGTGATTTAATTTGATTTTATGTGAAAATTTTATAAATGTGACCTCATTTGATGTCGTAATGGTCTGATAAAGTGCTCTCTATATGATATAAAGTGCTATGTATTGTGTTTCGTTCCTTATTTTTGTATTAACAAAATGTTATAAAGTGGTTGATTTTGTTTTATGTAAAAATTTTGCCACGTGAACTATTTGGATGTCGTAGTGGTATGATAAAGTGCTTCTATGTGATATAAGGGTTCTATGATTGTATATATTGAGTTCCTTTCATTATTTTGATCTTAAAAAGTGATTTTTTTTGAATTTCTGTGAAAATTTTACAAATGTGACCTAGTTCGATGTTGCATTGGCGGATAAAGTTCGTTTATATGATATAACAGTGCTCTGGTCTGATAATACCTTTTTTTAAAAAAAAAAATTAGTATTTAAAAGTGTGCTAAAGTGATGTCTACCTATTTTTAATTATGTATAGGTTCAACAAGACAGAACAAAAGATTACGAAAGAAAATTTTTCCTAAACAATAATTCAGTGATCCGTGGAATATTGATGATGCCATTAAAGATGATGATATTGATGACAACATTCAACCAATAAAGCCATAATACATTTTTGACTGATCCATTTTTAAGTGATGATGATTTTGTAATACCACCACAAAAAGTAAAATCAAAGCATTTTGACACAGAACTTGGAAGTGAGAGTAGTTTGCTGAAGGAAAGTATATCAAAACAAGCAAGTGACATTTCAACGTTAACTCCAAAGGCTTTAAGACTGAAAAAAGAGGAGTAAGAACAAGAATGACTGGGACTGGAACAATTTTATTTTTTAATATAAAACTAGAGGAAGTACCTGAAACTAAGTAGCTAGTACTAAAAATCATAATGCTTAAGAAATGATTCTTGAGAGGAAGCATAATTTGACATTTGATTTTAAATTTACTTGTGTTTTTTATCAATTGAGGTGAAACAGTTTGAATTTGTATTAATTGACATTTGATTTGACAATTGTTACTTTATATTCAAATGACTATTCTTCTGCATATATCTTAATGTTACATATGCAGGTCAATGTCTAATTTTTTTTTAGTATGCCACAACTATCATGGACCTTACAATGTACATGTTAATTAGTATTCTACCTAAACATAATTTTTAATTTTTGCAGCACAAGTAATGAAATTATTGTAGTTTGTTATCGAAAATTGGACATTTACTTTTGAATTCGAAATTTAAAATTAACCTATTCAAAACAAGTCTAAATATTTATTCGCCTAAACCATAAATTATTAAAACCTTAAGGCTAAACACTGAAAACTAAAATTTTAAAACATAAACACCAAGTACAAAAACCTAAACCCTTAAATATTAAAACCATATACCTTCAACTAAAAAAAACTTTAAAAATACACAAAACACTTTAAATTATTCACAGAGCACTTAAATATAAATAGAAATAAATGGAAAATTACAAACGAAGCACTTTAAAAAATAATAATATATTATGAAACATATAAAAAAAGCAACTTAAAATAAAAAAGAAAATAATACTTTAAGAAAATGAGAATACATTTTTGTAATCTCTAAGCGTTGTGCCCTAAATATTTTTTTATTAAATCTAAATATTTCTAAAATCCAAATGAGAAATTGTTAAACGTGGGTCCATGCTTATATTAGGGTTTTGGCGAGCCAAATGCCCTAAACACTAAATCACTTTACAAATATTAAAAAAAAATTATTCATATGAATTAAATCTAAATGTTTCTAAAACTCAAATGAAAAATTATTGAACCCTAATATATTAAAAACTACTAAATTAGGGTCCGCGGTTAAATTAAGTCTACAACCCAAAGTGGAACTATTAAATCCATAAATAAGAACTGTAAAAAATAAGCCATAAAATATTAAAACCTTAATGTACTTTAAAAATTTCACAAAGCACCTAAATATTAATACAAAGTACTTTAAAAAAAATATTATATGGTTTATATATCAAATCTCATTAAACATCCAAGAACCGGACCACTTAAATGTTGATAGTATTTAATCATTAATGTACTGTACCCCTAAGTAAAGAAAGCTTAATCTACAACATCCTTTGTTGGACAGGTTCTTGTATCATGATCGTTGACGACCACGACTTGCACATTTGAGATCTTTTGTATTCATCCTTTATTGCATTTTCTCTTTGACTCACCAACCTCTTCAATCCAAGCATTGACTAGGAGGCTGAATTTCAATTTTTCACTCCATTGTGGATCAAAGAATATCTCCAATCCAAATGAGCTTTCTTAGACAGATCAGTATATCCAACTGCAACTTTTTTAGCATAAGAAAGCTTGTCCAGGGCAAACTGAAACATCTCACTAACTTACTATAATACAAACAACTACCACCACTACTAACACCTACATAAAAAAAATATAAATTATGCTTAGCTACATAAATCACTTCACCCACGTTAACAATTAAAAGTACAAATACTATACTAATAATTGAAACAGATAATTCAAAGCACTTAAACTGTTAAACAAATCACTCTCAATCAATACTAATAAATAATGGTCATCACTACCACCACTACATACAGAATCCCCATTACTCAATACAAATCACTGAAAACTGATGCGAATTACCAAATTTCAAAGCAAATCACTGAAATTTCTCAATACAAATTACTAAAAACTGATGCAAATCACTAAATTTTCAAAGAAAATCACTTAAACTTCTCGATACGAATTACTGAAACCTAATGCAAAACACTTAATTTTCAAAGCAAATCACTTAAATATTAACATAAATCACCAAATTTATAAAGCAAATCACTAAAATATTGCGCCTATATGCACTCTAAAATCATAAAAGTCATTTCTCCCAAAAATAGATCACAAGTTATCGCTGAATCACAAGTTTTGTGTGACCACAATCATATTCAGCAATCCCGCTTCTCTCTCTCTACTCCTCGACCTCTCTCTCTCTCTCTCCCTCGATCTCATATCTCCTGTAATCTCGCCGGCTCGTGCTTCTCTGGTTCATCTTCTACAATAATTTCACCAAATCAATACAAAAATCTCAAAATTACAGATCTAATATGTATGTATGTGTATGTGTATACCATGTGATTCTTTGAAGTACTTGTTCGATGACGCCAGTATGATGATCCGTTTGGCATACTCGAAGCAGCAGCTCATCGACTTTCTCTGATTTTATCTACTATAATTCCGATCTATATACATGTACGTATATATCATTATAGTTGTAAGTATAGATTATCGTGAATCTATATACCGTCGTTGTAGATAGACCTAAGAAGGATGAAATGAAATCAAAAATTAAAAAGAACGATACTTATTAGAGATGAGAGAGGGAGAAAATTCTAGATCTAAAAATATGTGGTTGAGATTAAATGTAAGCATAAAATATGTGGGATTGAGATTGAGTCTAGTTCTAATTAATTTTAAGAGAGGATCTCATTTGAACACTTACTAAAAATATATATCATATATACATGATACTTCACATATTTTTAATATAAATATTAATGAATCCAAAAATTACATGAAGAAATTATCCCTGTAAATTGGGGTATGTACGCATTCTATGGGTATTCTTGAAAAAGTACTCCCTCGGTCCCAGCCATTTGTTTACATATGGTTTAATATTTTGAGCATGTTTACTTCTGTGTTACACCACAAATTTAAGGTTCTTGGCTTGCTAAGAAGAGAGTTGCAACGCCCTTAATTTCTAATTCCCATAATCTGGTCCATTCTTCTGAGAAACCACCATCCGCGTTCTTCGAAAGCTCAGCTGCAAACCTTCTTGGGCGGCTGATCACATCACATTCCTCCGTTATCAGCACTAAAGTCTATTTGTTGTAGTATAAATCGTCCTACAACAATATAGAAAAGATTTTAATTTTCACCAAACGCAATTGTTTATACAGTATTACACGACACTTTTAAACCGTTGTATGTTTGTTTAGGACATTTTGTACAACGAGTGTTGTTTGATTGCCTGCGAATTCCTGCAGTGAATATACCCTAGTATTACATTTAATTAAAACTACAAGGCAAGATAGATGATGCATGCATCATGAATGATATGCATAGTACACTGTTGTGTTTTAGTATCAAGAGGCTACTATAAATTATTTTCTATTTACATAAACAAGAATACCATCACTAATTTGGCAATGACGCCACTTTGTTCTGCAGATTTAAGTAAACATCAGTAGGATACACCAACACAAGTACACAATTTGATATACTCAGGATAAACTGGTCGTATACGTGCAAGATCGAGGTAAATTACATTGTGTTATTGTGAGGGATCGAGATTTGAAGCTTCCTTCTTGTTCTTAGTATTTTGAAACTCTCCATAGAAGTAGGACATGAAACCCCAGAGAGAAAGAATTAGAGAAATCGCCTTCTCAACTTGGAACTTGTCGTGGAAGAACAATACTGCCAGGGTCTCTGTCACTGGCAGTAGGCTCGCAATTATAATGCCAGAAAGCAAAGAAGAGCCACAGAAAATGACTCCTGTTGCTCCAAGGAAGAACAACTGCCAGAGGACTGCGTTCAGGATAAGAGTTAAATAATATATCATTATTCCAAGCTCAAACTCCCTTGCTTCTCTTGGAATTGCCTGAAATGTTGCACCACGGGAAGGGGGACACAAAAAAAATTGAAGTATGTTAGTATTAGGAGTGAGCAAGATTCACTTGTAATTAATCTACTAGTCATAAGATATACCGTAAAATCATGGTTCACAACCATGCCTATTGCACAAACAACAGTGGCAAAGAATGACATAACCACCTGCATCTCCATAACTAAGGAATAATTTATGGGCTGTTTAGCCTTCTTGCACATTAACTCAATTGCTGGTAGTATAAATCCATACAATGCTGCTGCTCCAAGAGTCATAATGAAGCCTAAAAAGTATTGCTTATTGGACTCGTTAGCAGGACGATCAGAGCTAGTATGAAATGCAAGAACTACGGCTCCAATACTTAACAAAAAGACAGCATTAATGGTGAAGCTGGTGATCTTTTGCTTAACCAGAAGAACTGCAAATCCAGCAGTAAACGCCAGCTGTGTAGCAATTATAAGAGCGGAGGTCGATACAGGAAGGCGAGACACGCCATAAGAATACATATAATCATCAGCCCCTGTGAGAATGCCTATAATAGCACAGGGAATGATTAGAGCAGGTCTAATGGATACAAGTTTTATTCCGGGGATTCCCTTGTTTCTATGATACAGATAAGAGATTATGATTGGGATAAAAAGAAAAGGCCAGCCAGCTGTTTCTAGACAGCTCGACAACCAAACTCGTTTTCCCCCTTTCACAAAGTACAGTCGCTGCATTTGAGGACCACCGCAATTACCTAGGCCTAACATCAAGCAATTCAAGACAAGGAGGAGTCTCTTCATGGATTTGCTCATTCCTTTCTCATTGTAGTCTATTATATTGTTTGTAACTGGAATAGCCATTTCATAAACTGAAAATTCTGGCAACTCAGAGAAACTGCAATGCACAAAAAAAATGTTGAGTGTGGCTGGACTGCCTAAAACAGATGCTTAAATAAACATGCCTAATCATGTCAATGACATATTTTACTTGGTGCTACAATCTTCGCAAGAAAAACTGAACAATATTTTTACCAAAGTATAAAGAATTAAGAAGATTGCTTAACGACAAGTGTTTTCACTTAATACTGTTGTACTCAGCTTGATCAAGCTAAGTCTATAGGACTCTGAAAGTTTACCTGTCACAAACTCAATATTCTCACAAAGTAACGAGTACGCCTCTAAAGTTTAACTCTATCGATTGCGCCTTTATTCACTTATTCTTTAGTCATATGAAATTGTCTACTCATAAGTGGTACTTATCATGTTACCACTAGTTAAAAGGTATTCTTGCATAAGCAAATTAGCTATCACAGAAAGCAGAGGTGGAGCGTGCAATATCCTTAACCCCACATAAACCTGATAAGATAGTTGTTATCAGCTCACTTTGAGACCTACTTTGTTGCAGGGGTGGTTGAAGTCCAACTTAGTCATTTTGCTGTTGATCATATATTCGCCTAGGATGTAAGAAATCTTTCGAAGCCTTTAATTTCTACAGTTGGAAAATTGTTTTGACGAAATGTAAGCAAGTACTTGAGCTGTGTCGATCAGCTAATATTAAGATAGCGCACCGACACTTAGATTGATACTGTGAATAGAAGAAAAAAATTATTATGAGTTTTAACACAGATTGAAGGGCTGCTTCTGAAATGAATAACATGCAAGAAATATAACAAAAAATTTGCAGAGGTTGCAGAATCCAAATATATTCTTTTCAATTAAAATTCAAATCTCTTTACTTGCCAACCACCTATTACCCATCAAATCAAAAATAGAAAAAGAATCAAACTTTCTGAAATCAGCAAGAAAAACCTCTCAAATGAGATTTATTTGATCTGCACAACGTTGACGGACGATAATTGCTAGTTTATAGAGTTTGCAGGTTAGAATTGTTTGCAATGGTACACATGAAATTGAAAGAACACATCAAAGAAGATTGTTAAATTAACATAGAAGAACAAGCCATGATTAGCATATATTAATATGCAAAATTTTCATCTTTTCAGAAGCAATAATCATTCACATCATCTTCGTGTATTTTAAACTTTGGTGATTTTCATAGCTTAGCACAAAAAGTTAAATATTAACGCCAACGACTTTCGGAAAATCTTAAATAAGAATGCTATGATCCATAAGTGTTAGTCGTATTTTTATTTGAATATTATGTCGATGTCTTAATTTATGTATTTTTAATCCTTCGAGTTGAAATTAATATTAGACTCAAAATGTATATTAATTTGACTCGATTCGATTTTTACAAAATGGAGACATAAACAAAGCACCCAGGTATGAGCACCAGCCTCACTTGCATGTAACCTGATTAGCATTCAGAAAAAGATGAAAAATTAGAAAGAAGTAAAAGATGATCTGAAAGCTTGATGTGCAAGTTTACCAAACTGATGTAGTTTGATTGGTTTTATAATGCGCTATCCTTTTTTCCATACTGTCATTACAATGCTAGGTTAGTGGATTCACTTCTTTCTTGTGTAATAAATTGTATGTATAGTGATTGAGGTCACTTTTTTCAAGCATTAGCAATGCTGGTAAGTAATGAAAATGATCCATTTTACCTAACCATAACAGCACCAGAGGCAACAAAACTTGTTGGCTGTTTCCTTGAAGAGTAAAGTGCCATGGATAAAGACTGACAAATAACAGCTTATGCTGCTTAGTGCTCACTAACAAAATTCGAAAAATTTTAAGGAAAATTTACAAAAAGTTACAGAATCTCTCTCGACAAAAGCTTCTGCTACTTAAATCCATCAAACCACAATTTCAATATTTTCCAGAAATTTTCATAACTAAAAAGTTATAGCTACTAAGAAAATATTTAAACCACAGAGTTTTTGTACTGTAGAAGTTCAAGCTTGAATTCAAGAAACAACTAACAAGACTACATTGTTTTTGATAGTTTAATTCTGCAATACTATTTCAGGAACATCCCTGAATTGATCTTCATCGTCTGCAACTTGCTCCTGTTTCTTTTCCTCGTTTTCTGCTATGCTTTTCTTTTCCTTGTCTAGTTTAGCCTCTTGATAGAAGTAGGATAGGGAGCCCCAACAAGCAAGAAAAAGAGAAATTCCTTTTTCGGGTGTAAATTTCTCACCGAATATAAATACAGCCAAGATTTCCGAAACAGGTAGCAGAGCAGAAATTAGTATACCAGAGAGTATTGAGTTGTTACAGAAAATTACTCCAATTGCTCCCAAGAAAAATAGCTGCCAAAGAAATGCATCCGCTAATAGTACTAAATAATACATCGCTATTCCAAGCTCGAAATGCTCAGCTTCTCTTGGGATTGCCTGCAAGAATCAGTAGGTACAGTTAGTAATATGTGTTTGTTAATATTGAAATGGACTCATAATTTACATTCGAATTCATCCAGGTGTACTGATTGGAACTCGTAAAACCCTATGGCGATATTTAAGTTCTTGGAAATTAGGGAAAAGAAATTTGTTGAGGCTTTCTCGTCATTGGGAGTACTTTTTCCATTACATTTTGATCTAAGATTCTTAACAACCCTATACCACCGAATTCAAGAAAAGATCTGAACCTTTCTAAGAAAAACTTCAAAAAAAAATTAAAATCAGTAATCTTTTAAACACATGTAAGCAAGGGTATAATATTTTTATCATGGCTAGATATTATATGACCAACAAAAAGGTAAGTCTGTCTGTAAGGTTACTTTCAGTTTATATCATTGTTGTCGAGGTTAGACTAAAGAGTAGAGATACTGACCGGGAAATCATGATTGATAGCCATTCCAATAACGCAGAGGATTGTAGCAGATAAGGATATAAAAACCTGCATCTCAATAACCAGAGAATAAGTGATGGTCTGTTTAGCTTTCTTGTATATGAGCTCTATCGATGGCAAGACAAATCCGTACAGAACTGCAACTCCGAGGGTCATTAAGAACCCTACTACATAAGTCCCTTTGGATTCATTTGTAGGAACATCAGAACCTGAATTAAATGCAAGAACTGCAGCTCCAGCAGTCAACAAAATAATTGCATTAATGTGTAAAAAAGTGAAGTTCTGCTTCACAAGAATCCAGGCAAATAAGGCAGTAAACCCCAATTGGCTGGCTAATACAAGAGAATAAGTGGACACAGGAAGTTTAGAAACACCAGCAGCATCCATTAAATCATCTAAACCAGTGAGAACACCGATAACCAAAGAATAAAAAATAAGCTTAGGCGAGATTGATGTAATATTAGTCCCCGGACCATACTTTCTTCGACGATAAATGTAAGAAATCAACCACGGAATCAAGAGAAATGGAAAACCAGCTGTTTCCAGAGCACACATTAACCAAATTCTCTTTCCACCCTTAACAGAATAAAGCCGGTTCGTAAGAGGAGCAATACAATTGCCTATTCCTAGCATCAAGCAGTTGACCAAGATTAGCCACAATTTCATGTTTTTGGTCATTGCTTTCTCCTCCATCCTGGGAAGGCTGATCATTGAATGTACTCAGTCAGCAGCAAATAATAGGTAAACAAAATATCACATGACCGGAATGAACAGAGACAGTAAGAATCTAATGCACACACAAAGGACCAAATAGTTTGCATGAAATTTGTTTCAAAATTGGCAGGCAGAGTAATTAATTTCATAAAGTGGCTAAATGTGAACGTTATAAGTTACAAATGTTTCTAGGTGTTACACGAACTCTAGCTAAAGACAATCTACACTTGCAGAGGTATAGATTTATCTAATAGTCTCTGATTCTCCATTATTAGCAATCAAAAATTATTTGTAGTTCAGCATATTGACTAGTTTGCTGCAGCTAAAAACAAGAACAGAGCTGAGGCATATCTACTACAATTGCATCTATGAGTTAATTTTTAGGCACCATAATATCTCCTGTAAAACTCTTCTATTTGCATGCATGATAACAACAGAATCAACAGACTAAAAATCCGAGGAAAATTTGACATTATTACAGAACCCTTGGCGAAAACAAGGTTTTGCCCATAAGCTAAACTCCGCTTCAATTGTTTACATATGTCACATACTGCATTATATTTGGAAACTCGGCTTACTACCAACGAATTATACATGAGACTCTAAGCATAATTCAAACAAATCTTACCCTTCAAAAATCCGTCTAGTAGACATCATATATCCTAAATTCTTTCCTTAATCTATCATCATACAGAACACAAATATTAAGCAGAGAAACCAGACAGATTTTTCGACAAAGAAACAAAATGAACTCATAACAACTGCTGTTAGACTTCTAAAGCTTAGGAACAGATTTAGCATTGTTGTGAGCAACATAAACAAATTCCGGAAAAACAAACTACGATAAATCTTTCAAAACATAGAAAACTACACCTCAAAGTATAAACCAAAACAAGCTTGAACTTGATTCAACAGAAATAATAAACATAGCTATGTGTAACGTAATACAATAGACCAGAGAATAAATTTTGCATATATTCTTATGAAACCAACATTAGAATCAAATTTTTCGAGAAGGGTAAGAAATTACTGTCAATGGATGCTGATTCGAAGAACAGATTATTGTTATTATTCAGAACTTGTCTTGGCTAAACAAGTTCTGAAGAAGATAAAGTGATGGTGATTGCATGGCAATAATAAGTATATATATGCATGGAGAAGCGGACTTGGATTCTGATTAGAATTAGATTACTAATTAATGAAGCTCCCGCCATGTACTTGGAAGTGATCAAGTGTTGTTGAATGTGTAAACAACAAATTCTCATTAATAAAATAAAATGTATAAATTAGAGAAAATTTTTTAAAATGTATAAAATGTTAAATGAGTAGAAAGTATATTTTTAATGGTAAAGTTGAAAATTTTTAATCAAATTATGAAATTACAAGTGTACCCATCATTTATTTAGAACTTTGTACTCAGCTATCAAGCTCTATATAGTATCTACTAGTATATAATTATCAAAATTTTTAATGGATAATAATATGTGTATTTTTTTTAGTTCTCCGTATGTGAAGATAAATTACCAAAATTTATATTTGAAATTATTAATTTTATTTATTATTCTTTTTTTTTGTCAGAAGGAAAATTTTCCATTATTAAGATTTAAATACAAATCGAAGGAACAGAGTTTCTTTCATTGATAAAAGTGTATCATCTAACTGAAAAGCAAGCAAGTGCTCCCAGAAATTTAGATAATATCGCTTCAATATCCGAAAAAATAACCCACGAAAAGGGTCTCGTTAAAACCTTCGCAAGAGTGTGTTACACAAATTACATCCTATATACAACTAATAAAAATATAGTGTCTTCCGCTAGTTGTAAGAAGTCTCTCATGTCATTAAAACGTGTAATTAAGCTGGCTTGTACTCCAATGTCCTTAACTATATAATTGTGCTTTAAAGTCTGAAAAGAGGATACGCATAAAAACTCTTCCGATCATCCTGAAAATAAGAATAAAAGAAACATAAAGAACATGTTAAAATAATAAAGAAAATTATACCGATAATAAATTATTATAAGAAAATGAATGTATACATAATAATTCGTTAAAAAAATAATAAGATCTAACCAAAGAAAATCTTTAGTTAGACCCAAAAAAATAAAATAATAAATAAGATAATCTAATTAAAACATAAATAAGCCAACAAAACGGCACAAGATTGCCTCTAAAAGGTCAAAATATATGTCATTAGAAGGCCTTCCATAAATGGCACAATTAGATTTCAATCAAGGCAAAATGAATCTGTCCAATCCCATATTCAAGGCAAAATGAATCTGTCTAATCCCACATGCATTGGCATTACTACCATCATCCGACAGTGAGTCAACTCAAAAATTCGTTACTCGCAACTCAGTACAATAATTCAACTTTGCAGAAAATCCGAAACTCAGCCTTATCAAACATATTCAAACAACAAAAACAACTCACGAAATCAGTTTCGACCTGGGACATGACTGTTGAATCGGAATTGAAAAAGAAGACTTGAAATTAGAACTCTACCGGTGAGTCGACTCAGTGTTCAAACATGACCATCGTGACTCAGAACAGGGTCTAAACTCACGCTGCAATTAACGGCGATTGGAAGTTTTGCAGAGGAGACGATTGGAAGGTCTGGATCCAATAATTTTTGAGATTTTTTGATGAAGAGAATAGATGAGTTTGGGTGCGGGGAAGAAGGCAAAGGCGGCACTAAGGGCTTTTATTTATTATTATTCTTTGAATGTGTGATAAGTGACGTAGTGTAATTTTTACGTTTTTTAGGAATATTAGAAAAATAGATTTTGGCATGATTATATAAATATTTTAATCTAAAAGAATATCCAAATAAATATTTATTAATCTATAAAAATGATTTTTTAACTTTATAAATTTATTTAAAATTGAATTTTGAGAAATGTTTGATTCAAAACACAGTTCTACTTCTTCTTTTTTTGAAAGTAACCAAATTTCATTAAGAACGTGAATCCAAAACAATAGTCTCCACCAAATGATCATGGGGAGATGTAAAAATATGATGGCAATTAACTACACAGGGGTATTCTAGCAATCTCATGTGCAACCCTAATAAGCTCACGAAGATCTCTTCGACATTGCTCAATAAGATCATCATGTAGTATTTGGTTGAGTACGGTACAAACACCTTCTCATATTCGGTGACCAGACATTAGTTAGAGGAACTGAATAAGATTTAAAATATTTTTGAAATTATGAATACTGTCAAAGTGTAAATTATTAAAAATAATTTAAAATTATTGTCTGATTTCTTCTTGAAATTGAATTAACACAGGCACATGTCTGTCATTTCACTTTATACATGAGATGTAAAGGTCATTTGTTAAATTTGAATAGTATTTTTCGAATTGAGTAAAATTCGATTAATTAATCTCAATGCTGAATGAATAATCGTGTTTGTTTAATTAATTTTCAATTTTTCTGAAAGATAGAATTTGCAATTTTTTACCAATATTTATCCTACTAATATACATGATTTTATTTAGTTTATTTGTCTTATTTTAAAAGAAGAATTAATCTCAACTCTATTTTGCACAATTTTTTGTTACAAAGTTACTTCAAGATTTTATTATATCATATAATAAAGTATACATTTAATTTTTTAATTTATTATCTCACATTACTGAAAGAATATATGAAGTGTCATTAATAAAAGTCTATGAATTATAATAATAATAATAATAATAATAATAATAATAATAATAATAATAATATAGCATATGTATAGTAGTTTGTTTGATTCTCAATTATATCCTTAAAATATAACTAACTTATAACTCGTGCGATACACGGATTTTCTTTAATATTACATTATTTCTTAATTAATTTAAACTTAAATTAAATCGAATTGACCGTGTTATTTTGGAAAAGAAACAAATTTTTTATTAAAACAGCAAAGTTAACACATTTTAGCCAAAAAAGTTAATTGGTTAGTTATTAGTAATTATAATATTTTATTTTATTTTGTTAAATAAAATTGTCCGCGATATTTTTGGAAAAAGAGATATTTTAGTTGAAAAAAATAAAAAAGGAAATGTGTTATACTTGAAAAAGATAATTGATTTATATACTAACTAGGATTAGAATAGGAGTTATTAGTAATTATAATATTTTATTTTATAAAATTGAATTACACGTGATACTTTTAGAAATAAGAGGCTTTAGTTAAGAAAATAAAAAAAAGTAAGGTGTTTTAGTTGAAAAAGGTAATTGGTTTGCATACTTATTAAATCTAATTACCCGTGTCATTTTTGAAAAATAGAAAATTTATTATTTAAAACAGAAAACGTAACATATTTTAGTCAAAAAAGTTAATTGGTCATTATTAGTAATTATAATATTTTATTCTATTTTATCGAATATAATTATTCGTAATATTTTTAAAAAATGAGATGTTTTAGTTGGGAAAATAAAAAAGTAAGGTGTTTTTAGTTGGAAAAGGTAAGTAGTTTATATACTAATTAGGATTAAAATCAGTAATTATAATATTTTAATTTATTTTATTAAATAGAATTGTCCACGATATTTTTGAAAAAATGAGGTGTTTTAGTTGAGAAAAATAAAAAAAGTTAAAATATTTTAGTTAAAAAGGTAATTAGCTTGTATACTAATTATGATTAATATAAGTTTAAATAAAGTGGTCACAAAAATAATTAAGGTACGGTAATTAAGTAAAAATTACATTAATATTTAAGTAAGGTTAATTAAGTAAATACAGGATGTACCAAAATAATAATAATTATTGTTATTATTAGAATTATATCTAACGATTTCTATTAATTTGATTTAAAATATTAAACGGTTGTGGATTGAGTGACCAAACTTGGAGTGACCAGATGATCTGCTCGAAAATGAGAAGATTTAAATTAATCGCAAGCGCACGAACGTCGTTTAGTATTTATAAAATTCGTCCACAAAGACTATTTATTTTTACAAAATTCCTTAATTTTTAATTAATCGAAGTCAGTAAAATCAAAAACTAAAAGATGATTTTTCTAAAGATTATTTTCTATTTAAAAAGTGCTTACCCAATAATTATTCTAATTAATTAAGCTAAGCAAATAAAAACAATTTTTTTACCTAAAAAGAAATTATTAAAAAAATTTATTTATTTACAAAATTTTTAAGAAAACGGGCATGACGCGTTCATATTTTCAACTAGCCAATAATAATTTAACACTAACCAATTTACCCAAAAATCATTACCAAAATTACTTAAAAACAAAACTGATTAAAAATTTTAAAAACCGTTCAGATTGAAACTAGTATTGACAGTAAAGAGAACTAGGCTAAAACAGATGTGATCCCGCAGACTTGCAGACTCGGCACTCGGTCAGGAAACAGCTGCAAAACGCGGACGACTCGGCTGGAAACAGTGAGTCGACTCAGCTGCGACTCAGTGTCGAACTCAATTCACAAACAATTGCAGGCGAAGGAAAGAAGAAGGAAACAAAAAGCGATTGGAATGGTTGGTTCGCAGCGAAGACACAAGGCGGGTCTGGTAGAATTGGAGGGATAAGGCGACTGTGGTGTGTTGATTGTGATGGGTTTGCGGAAGGATAAAGGAATGGAGGCGAAAGGGGAGAAAATGGACAGGAGGTCGTGGTCTGGTGGGTTGATTTGGTGCAGGCGAGGAAGTCGCAGGTGTTAACAGTCGGTGGTGATAGAAATTGAGGAATGGTGATGTTGAAACAGAAGAAAAAGAAGGGGATTATGGTGTGGATGTGCAGCTGGTTTGATGATTGAAAACGGAGGTGAAGGAAAAGTAGACAGCGATGGTAAGGCAAGTGCACCAGTGATCCAAAATTCAAATTTGGGGCAGTTTACCCCAAATTCTTCTGCAGCAGTGATCCAAATTTGGATCAGTGAACAGTACTGATCCAAATTTGGATCACTACTATTCACATCCAAATCTTATTTAGTATAAAATAATGTTTTAGTTATTTGTATATTATAGTTTATTGATTCTGTAACTTTTTTAATTACTTAATTAATTATATTATATAATTAACAATACTTAATTAATAATAGTTAATTACTTAATGTATTTTTCTTTAATTAAAAATTCAATTTTAATGTTTTTTACATATATT
>PHNY01297266.1:1194-11902 GCA_003724115.2 Anethum foeniculum
ATGTTAGTAGAGATAATTGAACCTAAAAATATTTATCGGGTTTCGTTTGATTTATTTCGATTCATCTTGAGTTCTAGAAATCAGATTTTGACAATTTTACAACCCACGCGAAGCTTACGAAATATTCTTTAATTGAATGATAATTTAAAAAGTATTATTTACATAATATTTTCGAGAAATTGAAGAGAAAAAACAGTTACGAATTTTTATTTTATGTATTCTATTCAATTTAGGATACATAATCTATTCAATTTAGGATACCTACTAACTAATCTATTTAATTTAGAATACCTACTTAGTTTTGGTTTAGATTATAGAAATAGAATATTCCCTTATTTTAATCCAACGGCTATCATATATTTAGTTCAAGATCTAATGGTCCATATTACATTGATAGTACATGACCAAATATGTGGATAAGATCCCTCTAATGCATATTATATTATAAGGATATAATTCGGTGACATCCAAAATTAAAAAAAAATTGATAATATGAACTCATAACTTATATTGTTCATAAATTTTAATATGGGACAACAATAATAGATAAAAATATTGGTAAAGTGTGTAGTTGGTCCCATTTTTTTTTTAATTGAAAGAAGGTTCAAAGTAATTAAAATAAAATCTAATTGCACATCATTCTTAATATTACAATATTTAATAAAAAATTGAATAATAAATTTCAAAATTTATAATTTAAAGATTTTATTGAAAAAAAGAGATATGCAAATTGAAAGAAAATAATTAGTTTTTAACTTGGGCTCTTAGAAGAATAAATAGGGTGTTCTATATTGGTCCTCCTATTTAAAGAGTGTTCCTGTATAACTACTGTAAAAGAAACATACAAAACATACAAAACACCAGAGTACTAACACAGCAGAGAACAGAGAGACAAAACAGAGAAATATGAAATTCTTGTTGAAAGTCTCCGCTCATCTACTGAATCTCACTGAATTAGAGCTTGATGTTGGGGTAGAAAATCCTAATGTTGGACTCTATTTGAAGGTTGACACACATATCTCAGTCATCCTTGTTCATCCTTCTGTGTTTTTCTAACCATCCTTGTTTGTGTTTCACAGATGCAGTGCGCTGTTTGCAAAGAGTTGCAGCCTAAAATGATCACAGCTGTTCCACATGTCAAATGGTCCGACATCAAAAGAGCACCTATAAATTTGTTGAAGGTTTAAAACTTACCTTCTGTTTATTAGTTTCATTTAGTTTTTTCATTTTACAAGTTTATAAACCATTTGATTTCAGTGCAAGGGTTGCACAGTTATTGTTGCAGTTAGCATCACTAGTGCTAAGGAAAATTCGCCGAGTGAAAATGAACTTTACGTGCCTTTGATGGAGATCAACTCGAGCTTATTCAAGCCGGTTGATTGTATTTTTTCTAATGGATGGAAAGCTCAAACTATAAGCTTCATTTACATCTTTTTTTTGTACTCTTTACTACCTCAACGGATTATTTTTGTGTGTGTAGATTGTTGGTAAGACATTTCATAACATCGATCTGAGCTCCGGCGAATTTTACGGTTATGATGAGGAGTGTGGATGTGTTGTCTCAGTACCTAACCTCAAAGCTATATTTGAAGAAATGGATGGTGAAGAAGGTGGTTTCAGCTCTGCTCCGAAGCGCCGTCAAAAGAAATAGATAGTTTGGTTAAAACTATAATTGTCATATGTTTTAGTTCAAGTTAAAAAATAGTATTAACTATGTTTTCGTCATCTAGTTATGTTTTAAATATTGAAGAATCAAAGGGTATGATATGTACATGGTGTTCATCTGCTTACCTACTGAGTATATGTTACCCTGTTATGTAATTGCTTCGAAGAAATAGAGTGTTTCATATCATGCCATTGCCTGGTCATTATGTTGAAATTATCGATTAAAAGGTCTTTTAGTTCTTACATAGTAAGTTGACATTGTGACTTATTTGAGTTTATATCGATATTTTTTGCTAAAATTTTTGATGTGAAACTGATTCAGTTCTAAGTTAAACTTTGTTACATTAGAAGATGTGATTTATTTGCATGAGACTTGAGAGATTGTATTTAAATCCTTACTTAAACAGGTGTGACCTAACTCACGCCTCTGGGCTCTGTTATTATTAATTCGTTTTATCCATGTTGATTTCATAAAAAAGGAGCACACCTCGAGTTTTCATTTCTTCCTTAATTGCTCGACCACAGTGTAGTACATTTTTCAATTCAAGTCTGAACCCAAAAGTTACGTCAGGCTATCAAACACTGAACTGTGAAAAGCTTCGTGTATCTGCTGACAAAAGTACCTCTTTAACTCCCTCACATATGATTGGAAAATTCCATGGGCTTCTGTACAATTTAGCAAGACTGAGTTGCCAGAGCTATTTGTTTTTCTGCCACAAATTTTAAAAGATGAAAAAGCAAAAAAGAAATGAAGCGAGCCTCTCTGAGCTAGTATACGCAAGGGCCTTGAAATTGCAGTCTGTAAAACAATCGAGTTTGAAGAATGAGCTCTAGAGGAAATAAGTACCGATGCAAATTTAAGAATTTTTTTTTTAAAAAGAAGTCTACCACTGTTAAGAGTCTCAGCAATGGTAAAAAGGAGTAACAAAAAAATAATGCAGCAAATTGGAGGGAATTCTGCAACTAATTCTGATACAAATAAATTTGCGGAGCAGCTGAGATCAACTGTAGAAATCGGAACTCCTAAAATTCCAGCAGCACAAACGAGTAAACTCTGTGAGTTTCTCAACTACGCGTAGAAAGTTACTGTTGATGTGTTTCAGTAATTATTCGGATATTTGCGAGGTTTAGTGCTCAGATATTGGCGATGTGCATGCTAAAATTCAGGACAAAAGGATTGCTTCTGGAACAACACAGGCTTATCTTTTGCTGGTAAGCAGTTTGGACTGAAGGACTTTGGCTGATTATTATATTTAGAAGGAATCTACTCTTCCCTTGGTTGTGAGGCTAAGAGGTGGTATGCAAGTCTTTCTAAAGACTGAGGGGAAAAACTGTTATATCGGAGGCTTAGAGTTCAGAAATATTGACAATGTAAAAGCGAAGATCCAGGATATAGGGGGAATCCTACCAGATTAGGGGTTCTCCTGGTATTTGTTCATTCATTTTATGTATGTTGTGTGAATCTGGTTTTTTAGAATTTGGCCAATGATTTCTTTACTAGTGTACACTGATAGCACTTATATACATATTCATTAAGATTATACTGTATATTGGCTTGGTTAACACAACTAACTCCTTTCTTTAGTATTGGTTTTTGCTTATTAGGGATTTTTCAGAAGCATGCAGTTGTGAAATATTGTCGTTTTGTGTTTCTTCATCTTGACTCGCTAAGAGAAACTTGATGCTTGTCAATGACAAGATGTTGTGCTGCATCAACTTTTGACATGATGAAGACTATGAAGTTTGTTTAATGGAAAGGTCATGTACCACTGATATAAGAAAGGTATAGGACTTCAAGTTACATGTTACATTTTGCATGTCAGATGTCTAGAAGTTGAGTTTTCCATGTTATGTAATTGCCTCGAAGACATAGTGTGTTGCATATCATGCCATTGTCATGGTCATTTTGTTGAAAATTATCGATTAAAGGTCTTTTAGTTCTTACATTGTAAGTTGACTTCGTGACTTATTTGAGTTTATATCGATATTTTTTGCTAAAATTTTTGATGTGGAACTGATTCAGTTCTAAGTTTAACTTCGTTATATTAGCAGCTATGATTTATTTGCATGAGACTTGAGAGAATGTATTTAATCCTTATTTGACAAACAGGTGTGACCTAACTCACACCTCTGGGCTCTGTCATTATTTATTCGTTTTATCCATATTGATTTCATAAAAAAGGAGCACACCTCGAGTCTCCATTTCTTCCTTAATTGCTCGACCACAGTATAGTACATTTTTAAATTCAAGTCTGAACCCAAAAGTTACGTCAGACTATCTAACATGCACTATGCAAAGCTTCGTGTATCTGCTGACAAAAGTACCTCTTCAACTCCCTCACATATGACTGGAAATTCCATGGTCTTCTGTACAATTTAGCAAAACTGGGTTGCAAGAGCTATTTGTTTTTCTGCCACAAATTTTGAAAGATGAAAAAGCAAAAAAGAAAAGAAGCGAGCCTCTCTGAGCTAGTATACGCAAGGGCCTTGAAATTGCAGTCTGTAAAACGATCGAGTTTGAAGAAGGAGCTCAAGAAGAAAAAAGCACTGATGCAAATTTAAGAAAATTATTTTTTTTTTAAAAAAAAGTCTACCACTGTTAGCAGTCTCGGCAATGGTAAAAAGGAGTAACAAAAAAATAATGCAGCAAATTGGAGGGCATTCTGCAACTAATTCTGATACAATTAAATTTGCGGAGCAGCTGAGATCAAGTGTAAAAATTGGAACTCCTAAAATTCCAGCAGCACAAACGAGTAAACTCAGTGAGTTTATCAACTACGCGTAGAAAGTTACTGTTGATGTTTTTCAGTAATTATTCTGATATTTGCGAGGTTTAGTGCTCAGATATTGGCGATGTGTAGGCTAAAATTCAGGACAAAAGGATTGCTTCTGGAACAACACAGACTTATTTTTTTGCTGGTAAGAAGTTTGGACGGAAGGACTTTGGCTGATTATTATATTTAGAAGGAATCTACTCTTCCCTTGGTTGTGAGGCTAAGAGGTGGTATGCAAGTCTTTCTAAAGACTGAGGGGAAAAACTGTTATATCGGAGGCTTACATTTCTGAAATATTGACAATGTAAACGCGAAAATCCAGGATATTGGGGGAATCCTACCAGATCAGGGGTTCTCCTGGTGTTTGTTCATTCATTTTATGTATGTTGTGTGAATCTGGTCTTTTAGAATTTGGCCAATGATTTCTTTACTAGTGTACACTGATGGGACTTATATACACATTTATAAAGATTATACTGTAGATTGGCTTGGTTAACACAACTAACTCCTTTCTTTAGTATTGGTTTTTGCTTATTAGGGATTTTTCAGAAGCCTGCAGTTGTGAAACATTGTCGTTTTATGGTTCTTCATCTTGACTCGCTAAGAGAAACTTTATGCTTGTCAATGACAAGATGTTGTGCTGCATCAATTTTGACATGATGAAGACTATGAAATTTGTTTAATGGAAAGGTCATGTACCACTGATATAAGAAAGGTATAGGACTTCAAGTGACATGTTACGTTTTGCATGTCAGATGTCAAGAAGTTGAGTTTTCCTTGTTATGTAATTGTCGATTAAAGGTCTTTTAGTTCTTACATAGTAAGTTGACATCGTGACTAATTTGAGTTTATATCGATATTTTTTGTTAAAAATTTTGATGTGGAACTGATTCAGTTGTAAGTTTAACTTCGTTATATTAGCAGCTATGATTTATTTGCATGAGACTTGAGAGAGTGTATTTAATCCTTATTTGACAAACAGGTGTGACCTAAATAACTCCTATGGGCTCTGTCATTATTTATTCGTTTTATCCATGTTGATTTCATAAAAAAGGAGCACACAGTAAAAACACCACACAGTAAAAACAGCAAAAGAAGCACAAGGAGCATGCCAGGCCAGGAAGATTGTATACTACATGGCTAGGTAATCTGCAAACACAAGTTTCCTAAATATAAAGCGATGTTTGTCAATTCTAAACAGTCAAAGCTTAGTCGACTTGTGAATTCAGGTCCTGCCTGGAAACCAATGACACAATCAGACGTATGAAGAGAATCGAGAAAATATATTATAGCAAAAGGTTTTAAACAACCTTGTATATGGCCCATGGGTGCACAATGGTCCAACCTTTGGAACAGATTAACTCATTTGAACTTCTGAGCTTCTCATCGCAGTCTGATCAAAAGATGCAGTTTGGAAAACTAGAGCTCGCTCCAGAAATCCAGGCAATGCAAAATTCGGAATGCAAATTCCACAAAAGTTTTGGTACTAAAATGGTACGATGTTCAAGGGAAACTAGTGTGGCACTAACAATCCATAAAACTGAAATCCCCAAACTGGTTTTTAGCTCATCTTACTGCAAATCTGCAGAACTAGTACAATCCATAAACTAAAATCTGCAGCCATAAAACTGAAATCTCCAAACTGGTTTTTAGCTCACCTTACTGCAAATCTGCGACACTAGTACATCATGAAAATGTTAGTTGATTGATCAGATTTCACTTGATAACTGTCTTCCACGATGATTGTTTTGGCAGGTCTTTGAATCGAATCAGAGCCATGATTATATGAAATTCAACAGTGAAGGAGCATAAAAGCCTATGTAATGCAAGGGCCTTCATGCTAATTCCTATTGTTGAGCCGTGGACCTAGGAAGGAAAATAGAATTAACATTGTATTTAGGCCCCAGAGGAAGTTGTACATAAACTTAGTTAATTATAGTTTAGAGGACAATTGTATTAGGCCCAAAAAGGGCCCAATTTGGTAAGAAGCCCATTAAGGGCTCCCTATAAATACTTTGTAATTGCCCTACTTTAGGAGGGTTGGAAAAATAATATTGAAGAGAGAGAAAACTTCCTTTGAATCCACAAATATGATTTAATTATTCGATTATAATCTTCATCGTATTTTTCGGATCATCATTTGGCGCTAGAAGGAGCTCTCATTTGAAATTTCCAACGATGATTATAGAAGAATCAAGTGCACAAGTAGAGGCGGAAACGGCTGAAATTCCCACCATTCCTCGTCCGGAGCAGAGCCAAGCCCCGCCATCTCTTCGCCCAAAGTGTTTATTTCCTCCGGAGAAAAATCCTATTCACCGATCAGAACGACCGGCTGAAAACGAAAAGGCAAAAAAGAGAAAAGAAAGACCATATACTCGTACGAGGATCTACACAGACAAGGGCAAAGCGGTGCTGTCGAGCGACATCCACCTCCATCTACAGAAGATACAACAGCAAAAGTCTCAACGCCAAGCTGCGTTGGAGGATGAAGACTGTTCCGATGAAGAGCTCCTATTGCTCGAGAAAGAGGCAAAACGATTAGAGGAAAAGCTGGAGAAGCACAGACAAATTCGCCGTCTCCAGTTGGAGTTACAACAAACATCTATCTCCTCTCAATTCGACGATGATCAAAATCCCCGTACGGAGCAAGACCCCGCGGGTGATGATGACGAAGATGAGGTCTCCACGGAATCTATCTATTCCAGGCCTCGTACTCGACGACAACGAACAACTTCCTCGGGGGGTACCTCACAAAGAACAGAGTCAACAGAATTTATATCTCCAGAGGACTTCACAAGAATGCAGGAAACGCCATCGCTCGATCAATTTGATGGATCGTCAGACCCATCGGGCTTCTTAAACACCTTCGACGGTCGAATGGCATTCTATGACCATTCTGAAGTTGCTAGATGTCAATTTTTCTCCACATGTCTACAGGGCACAGCTCTCCGATGGTACAACAATCTTCAACCAAGGTCCATCGACTCATGGTCTATGTTAAAAAACAAGTTCCAAACACGATTCTCTAGCAACTATAAAGGCAGAAAAATCACTGCGTCGTTAATAACTGTCAGGCAACGTTCTAATGAAACATTGAGAGATTTCTTAAAGAGATTTCGTAGCGCAATGGCAGAGATCCCCGATCTCGTCGAGCAATTGGAAATTAATTATTTAGCTGCTGGAATAGATGGAAATCACCATTCTACTCTGTTAGAAGAATTCTTTGAAAAGAACCCGCGAACTCTCCATGCGGCGTTCCAAATTGTTGAACATCGAATGACTCCCCAAGAAGCTGTAGGCAGCATCAGGTCACCATCACGCCCGACTCGGCGATACGACCGTAACAAAGCCTATAGTCCACGATCCCCAAGGTCGGAAACTAAATATGACAGGAATAGAACCCGCAGTCCACGCTTCTGAGGCATGACATTAAAAGGGAAACAAAATACTCCTCCCACCATCGAGAGAGGTCAGACCAGACCAAATCTTATGCAGAACAAAAATGGGCACCTCGCCAACGATCTGAGAAAGAGTTCACCAAGTCAAACACAGACAAAGCCACAATCCTCGCAATCTTAAAAACAGAACCTGATTATCGAACTCCGAGGCCGATGAAGCCAGGTAGACCCCCGAGCTCCAGATACTGCGAATATCATGAGGACACTGGAACAGTGCTACCAGTTGAGCAATGTAATTAAAGCTAAGCTTCGAAAAGGACATCTCGTCCATTTTGTAGAAGGCAAAGCTCCAGCACACCAAGAAAATTTTCGTGATGAGGATAGGGTCATAGATGTCATCTTTGGAGGTTACGCCTCTGGGGGCTCCTCTAATAACTCGAGGAAATCATATGATATGGAGATATTTAACATAAATCCCGATAACTCGAAGAGGCCCAGGCCAAACCCTTCTCCTGTTATCTCATTCTCCGATGAACACTTTCCGCCAGGAATAATAGAGGGTCATCAAGATGCCCTCGTTATCACAGCGAAAATTGGTACAAATATTGTCAAGAAAATTCTCGTCCATAATGGAAGCTCGGTTGATATTCTTTATTATCACGCATTCTCACGGATGGATCTCGGGGATAAAAAGCTGGAAAATACACACTCCCCGTTGTACGGCTTCACCGGCAATGAAGTGAAGGTGGTTGGAACTGTTGATCTCCCAGTATTGTTTGGAACCCTCCCATGCCAAACTTGGAAGGTTGTCAAATTCCACGTCATTAGCGCCTCCTCGAGCTATAATGCTATCCTAGGACGAACCACAATAGCTTCTCTGAAAGCAATAACCTTCATCACCCACCTTAAAATTAAATTTCCCACAGACTTCGGTATCGGAGAAGTTTGTGGCGACCAAGCAACAGCTCGCCAGTGTTATCTCACTTTTGTTTCCCCAAAAAAGGTCAACCAGGAGGAGCAATCCCCTTCATGTCATCCGGTCGATGAAACAATGGATTTTGAAGTTGTCACAGGACACTCTAAAAAGAAAACAAGCATAGGAAAGAACCTCCCAGAACCCTTGATGGATGCAATAATGAATCTCATCCGCGAGTACTCGGATATTTTCGCCTGGATGCCTAACAACATGCCAGGCATCCCGGAATCTGTCGCACGTCACATGCTGCATGTTAACCCGAATGTTCGACCCATATGCCAGAAGAAGAGAATCTTCTCAGAGGAGAAACGCCAAGCAATTGATGAGGAAATCAACTGGCTTCTGGAAGCGAAATTTATCGAACCAGTGAAATTTCCTTCTTGGATCGCAAATGTGGTGTTAGTCAAGAAGAGCAATGGCAAATGGCGAATGTGCATTGACTATTCTGATCTCAACAAGGCTTGTCCCAAAGATTATTATCCATTGCCTAATATTGATCAGCTCATCGATGCAACGACAGGTCATGAACTTTTGTCTTTTATGGACGCCTTCTCGTGGTACAATCAAATTAAAATGGATAGCCAGGACTGGGAACAAACGGCGTTTATCACATACAGGGGGTGTTTGGCTATCGCAATATGCCATTCGAACTAATCAACGCAGGAGCAACATTCCAACAAATGATGGATGACATTTTTAAAGCCCAAATCGGCAGGAATGTCCAAGTTTATGTGGACTATATGATTGTAAAGTCAAAAATAGCTGAAGACCACATTATCGACCTACGAGAAACCTTTGAAACTATCAGGTCCCACAGTATGCACTTAAATCCAGCTAAGTGCTCATTTGGCCTTACATCGGGGAAGTTCCTGGGCTTTCTTATCTCTCAGCGAGGGATCGAAGCGGACCCCTCGCAAATAAAGGCGATAATAGAAATGCCCGACCCATCGAGCGTAAAGCAGATTCAAAAGCTTATGGGCTGTATTGCTGCCTTAAGGAGGTTCATTCCTCAAGCCTCGAAGAAATGCATGCCATTTTTCCAAGTGATAAAAAACTCAGCCAAATCTAAAAAGATAGTGTGGGACGATGAGTGTAAACAAAGCTTCTCAGCTTTAAAAAACTTTTTGATGACCCCATCTATCTTAGCACAGGCCTTGCCCAAAGAAACGTTGAAAGTGTACCTCTCAGCTTGCGAGCAACAGTAGCGACAGTACTCGTCAAAACATTGGAAAATCATGAAGGTCCTGTGTACTACGTAAGCTATGCCCTCAAAGATGCAGAGACGAGATACCCCCAGATCGAGAAGTTAGTATTCTCACTTGTGATCGCAAGCCGCAAACTGCTACATTATTTTCAAGGATGACAAATCCAGGTCGTCACTGACCAACCTCTGAAGCGAGTTCTCCATAAACCAGACATGACGGGTAGATTGGCAGCATGGACCATCGAACTAAGTCAATTTTATATCGAGTTTATACCACGGACTGCGATGAAATCCCAAGCCTTATCGGACTTTGTAGCTGAATGCCAGTTTTCAGCACCCGACCTCGCTACAGACACAAATTTCCCAAAACCATGGAAATTGTATGTCGATGGTTCGTCAACAGCATCCTCGAGGGGCGCGGGAAGCCCATTAAGGGCTTCCTATAAATACTTTGTAATTGCCCTACTTTAGGGGGTTGGAAAAATAATATTGAAGAGAGAGAAAACTTCCTTTGAATAAACAAATATGATTTAATTATTCGATTATAATCTTCATCATATTTGTCGGATCATTGTTAGGTCGAAAACACGCAAGCGCACGTGATCAACTTGAAGTATATGAATAAGTAGAGTTCGTTCCCACAGAGACCGGTTTAGTTAAATTATGCACTTATGCAACAATGTATGGTTTT
>PHNY01297272.1:7826-21154 GCA_003724115.2 Anethum foeniculum
AATAAACACAAAAAAAAGAGATTGATTAGCAGATGGAAGTGCAAAAAAGGAACATATTTAGGCATGGTTGTCGGAAAGCAAATTCGAAACAGGTCTTTAAAGTAATGTTTCATCAAAAAAGTCATCCTAAGTGGACAAGTCGTGTACAAGGAACTGTTTCACTAAAAAACTCATACAAACACTCTCAACAAAGCTATAATATCCATAGTTCTTAAAAGCGAATAATTGGAAAAATGCTAGAGGTCCCAAATCCTATCAGGTATCCCAAACCGAGTTGGATACTACTCGGTCTATAACTTGGGTTGTAAAGAGAACCAAGTTGAGGACAATGCAATTTAAAAAGTAAGTAGCACCTACAGAAAAACATGCTAACACTTCAGTTTCAATGATATATTACAAGCATCTTTGATTACCTGAGCTCTTCTCTCTTAGGATCGTAAAGCTTGAAGAAAATAAGTATATCCTCCTTTGCCCTGCCAGGTGATGGTATAGGGCACTGTTCCTGCAACAAATTGGCAAGTAAAAAAAAAAAAACTTGGATCAAAAAAGTACTACAGAAAAAGCATACAAGTAGTATCAGCCCTCATTAAGTAAGACAATATTACCGGCCCTGGTACAACTTCCAAGAACAACTTCAGCTCTGCATTGTTACCCTTATTAGCCTCCTTCAACTGCCCGACCTGCATTTGCACAAATCATTAGTTATTATAGCCTAGACTTCCATCGCTCATCTACATTACTTGCAGCTAAATTGTTACGAGTTTGAGCTTCTAGGATTCCAGAAGAGTCATATATGACCAAAAACCTGAGTTGACATCAGATCAAGTATTATCATAGTCATATTTATCCACATAATCATTTCTGAAAATACATATCCAAATTTAAAAAAAAAGTATGCATGGCATTATAGTCATTCTCTCAACCTATACAAAGATTTGAGAAGAATGTAGTCTTAAGACCTGCGGCTACAAGTCATTGCTCCGAGTAAACAAAAAGAAACCTTTTTTATAATAAACAGGGACAGATGGGTTAGAAATGTAGATATTTGTATAAACAACCACTGCACCTCTTAGCTTCACCAACATGGTAGTCTTATTTTACAAATTTCTTCTCTGTTTGCCAACTCTAAGCTACCAAGTGCCATCAACATATTTCATCTACAGTAGAACCTCAAAAATTAAAAATTGATAAAATACTAATCCTAATAAGTTACTAGTTTTCTCTTCGACCCATTATGAGCCCGTTCGGCTAGGCTTAAAAAAGTTGCTTACGACTTAAAGTTGAAAGTCAAAATTTTCTGTTTGGATAATTTTATATTTTCTATAACTTGTGAGGTCTCAAAAATAAAAATATGAAAATAATTTATGTGAGTTGTACATACGGGTGATAATATAAACTTTTGTCAAATAAAATAACAAAATATATTTAGCTGAAAAAGGTACCTCTTATCAACTTTTGGCTTTCAGCTTTTTTTTTTTAGCTGCAAGTTATATTTTGACTTGATACACAAACATATATTCTCTAACTTGGTCAAAATCAATTTAAGCCGGAGATTGAAGCCCCGACCAAACACCCTCAAGGTTTTTGAAGTGATGAAATGGAAAGGAAGAACTTATAATAGAGACGATATAAAGCTAACCTCGATAGATCAATAAATTTTTCCCGTACCGGGACTATTCATTTAAATGGTTTACGGGTATTTAATAATTTATGATTGCACTTAATTACGTTTATTTCCCTATGCAGATTGTGCCTTCATCAAACCGTGTGTATACATAACACATGATACCACTCAGGCCACATACATGAGTGTGTATCTGCTAGCACACATGTTCTCTTGCAAGGCGAACCATTGTGTTAACTAGCATAGAAATAAAGAAATATATAGTCCCTACAGGCTACAATTTATACTTGTCAATAGTGTACAAATCAACAAGAATTTTGGTTTGTAACCTGGCTGTCGTGATATCATAACAAGGTGATAAAGCAAGCAAATTCTTGTAGCTTACCATCTGTGCTTCCTCTCGCGGTGTCAAAGACTTGTTTGGTCGGTATGTATGATTTTGCCGCTTTGCCCACATCCAGTACCTCTGCAATTGAACTGGTATACCAAATTCTTTGGCAACCTCCTCCTGCGAAAGCACAAAAGTTCAGTATCCCTACTATGTGAATCAATTGGCCTTTTTGTTAAGCACACAGCACAGACAGAAATAGAGGGCCTGGATCTGCAAGCATTCAGAAGCAGGCACAGTTACAGTGGCATATCAATGTTACTTGCGAGAAACCGAAAGATGATGTTTAACTTGCCATAGGATGAAGCTATTGTTTTCAGACATTTGAAGTTGAAACTCGCAATAAGTGTGTTCAATCAAGATGCAGTATCCATTAATTGAATTGTCTAAAGCCTAAAACTACAATTTTTTTGAGTTTAAAAATTTCTAAATGATCTAGGAACAGTTGAGCTCAGCAACTGATATGGCAGCAAGCCAGCAACGCAGGCCTATGTACAAGCTAATAGACCAACTGCAACTATAAACCAAAAAGCAACATTTGTATAGGCTATGAAAAGTAGATTTAGATCCGGATGTCAAACGCTTCATGATGGCAGGTGAAGATAATAATAAATTTTATTTTCATTCCTAAACCGTTTTGTTGTGTAACGAGGATTGGTATCTTAATCTATACGTGGACTAGGTATTTACATCCATAGTTACATTAATTTACTAGGTCTTTATTCTCTGTATATTAATGCAAATTAATGCAATCCCCACGTAGTGAACATGAAGACTTCTATTTTTTATTGAATTAAATGATCAAGTATTACTCCCTCTCTATGAGTTATTGAATATCTGCTTTTTACGATTGTTGCACACAGACCAATATCTCATTTATTAGCACATAATTCATATCATTAATCATCTATTCACAAGATTACCCTTGATGCTCGGACTCTTCTGAAAACCCAGTCGCACCCGTGGGGACACGTTTCGACAGGACACCACAAGGACACAGACACAGAAACAGACACAGACACTTGGATCTGGATCCAGATGTCATCTGGGAAATGGACACTTCATCTCAGACAACATACGATAACCTGTCTCTAATTGTTTGTAATGCAGTATAATTTAACCCTTGAACTTTTGACATTGTACCTGTAATAAATTTATATATATAATAAATTTTATTTTACCCTTGTTTTTCTAAAGTTTCTATATTATTTTATATAAAAATGATAGGTATTTGTTTATAAGAAGTATCATATTATATTAAAAATAATAATTGTCTTGTCCAAATCCAAGTGTCGGATATAAAATGTGTCCCCAAGTCTTTGATTTTAGAGTTCAAAGAATCGAACACTCTGATTTGTGTCCGTGTCGGATCCTTCTAAAAGAGTCTGCGCATCATAGAACATACCAACCAAATTGATCAAATAAATTATTAATGATTTAGGGATATAAGTGGGATTTTAGCATTAATTGCACTTTAAAAACGAGAGAAAAGCAATATTTTATAACAAGAATAGAAGACTAGAAAAGAAGATAGGGAGTATCTTTCTTTTCTGGGTTGATATCCGATTTATCCATTCTGCCGTCGAGAAACCCTAGGTTAGTGCGTCTTGTGCAGTTAAATGAAATTCTTATCTTGGGATGGTAGATTTTATGCAGTTGGTTCAGTCAAGCTTATCTTTCTTTTCTTTGTTTTCCTCTTGGAAAACTAATTTGCATCATTCCGCTACTGTTGTGAACCAATAAAATTATTACTAATGTAACGACTCTTTTGTTTAAGTGTATCCCAAACAACGGAAGAGGAAAAGGTATCATAAATGAGGCTGTGTTTACCTGAAAGGAAAACGATAGGCTCTTTACCTCAAATTTCCAGAATACATATGTTACGCCGATCCGCAACTAAATTAAAATAGTGCTTTATCCAATAACTACTCATCCCAAGTATTCCCTAAGATTTGCAACAACAGAATACCGCACGAAAAGTAAAGTTTACCTTGAATTTCATAAAAGGAATCTGTTTCTGAATACGAAAATGACGAACTTTTTCATGATCAACAAGATCAAAATATAAATCCTTCCCAATCTGCTGCAACAGGTCATCATCACGAGCAACCTAAAAGCTCCACTTAAATGACTCAGTAATTAGCCATACAAAAAGCCTATACAGGTATGCAAAGAGAGGGTAAGCAAGCACTGAGATTATCATCACCTTTACAATTGTATAAAGGTGTGCTTCTGCTTTATATCTTCTTTTATACTCCTTCTCTTCTTGTTCTTTCTTTAACTTTATCTAGAAAAAGAAAAATGTGTTAGTATAGATAAAACTGAAGCTACAAAACTAATTCACATTTCACAATATTACCCTGAGGTGTTCTGCAATCTCTTCCTCATCCACGTCACATATTATTTTCTCCTTGTCACTCTCACGAATATAAACAAGCATGTAAGCATTTGAATATTTTGTAAATTTGAAGGGCGCATTATTGAAGCCAGGATCAGTCAGGTTAAACTGTTCACAAAGACAAAGTACAAAACCGTTAGCCAAAAATGACAATGAAAAATTAGGTACATCAGAAAGCAAACAAGGGAGAGTATCGGCAGACAACCAGATAAGGTAGTATGAACACGAAAATACACACACACACACATATATATATATGCTATGTTACCTCTTCATCACCACCATATTGCTCTTCCAAGGCACTCTTCAAACTCTCTTTTGTAACCCGTTCATCATCAAATTTAAACCTATAACAATTTACAACAAGAAGATTTATGCCAGACCAAAAGGTATAACAATCAAGACATTTTACCATGACAATGCAGTAACCTTGGGTTCTGCACGCCTATTATATTCACAATAGAGTTAAAATTTGTTATAGACCAGGAGAGTATATCAAGAGAGCGTAACAAGAGACTTAAAGAAATAACAATCAAGACATCTTGACGAAAATGCAGAAAACTCAGCTTCTGCAGGCCAATTATATTCATCCCTTATTTTATATTGGTTGCTATAAAACTGAATTTAGTCGAAAAATACTTCTAAAAGTTGGAAATAGTTGCTTTATTTCAGTAACTTGCTTTATCTTCATAATTTGGCCGGGGAAATTATATATTAGACCAATTTGAAGTGATTTCTCATTTTTTCCGTAAATTTTTGAAATCCTGGACGTTATACGTGTTTAGCAAAGTATCCAAACAGTTAACAACTAAAAACAGAAAAATTATCTGTGTTTATAAGTCATGAAATATCTCTGAAGTAACAATTCTTGAGGCAAGCCAAATATTTTTTATGGTAAGCCTGGCAGCTCTATGTGCCTCCTTCCTTCTTTATAAGTTCACTTACAAGTCAATTTTAGTTACAAAGTGAAACTAGGATAAAAATTATCTTCAACTAATTTAATCATAAGATACTTCTAAGGTGTAAAACGTTTAATTATTTTAAGTATGTACTTTGACTTGACTTGATCAATACTGCCCTCACCACATGCAACAATAATTGCTTTTCTATCACTAGTTTATTTTTTAATACCTAAAGCTATCCATTATCATATGGACTATCCAAGCAGATAAGTAATAACTTCAAAATAAATAAAATTAATATTGCTTACTCCCTCCGTCCCCCTGAGTAGTATACATTGTGGGTCAGCACGCATTTTAATGCTCATTTATAACATAGCTCCATAAATAATTTTAATTTTATTTTCTAAATAAAAATTTAACCTTTGAAGTTTAATTCAAAAAAAAGAAAATTTTAAAAATAAATTACGGAAGCATACTTTATATTCACCTTAAAATGTGTGTCGAACATTGAAAAAAAATATGTATACAATTCAGAGGGACAGAGGTAGTATATATTAAAAAATATGACTTCTAAGCAAAATATATCATTTTAAGCCGAGCCGAAGAAGCCCCTAGTACAGACCATTATTTGTTACATATAAAGTAATGAAGTTGAAAAGCAAACAATTAAAGGAAAAAGAAAGTATTAACTGCATACCATTGTTGAGAAAGGGTTGGCCTGATATAAGCATAATAATGTCCAACATGCAGCCCACCACTATGAACCAAAACACTGTAATAGAAGGAAACGAAAAAAAGTGTTAGTAAACATGGGAGAGAGGAAAATAAAAAAATATATACCTATGTATCACTTAGAAAACAATGTATCCTCGGAATTAATAGGATAACATTTTTTATACCTGTGGAGAGTGTAAAGGTTGCGAACACTCCTATCTGCATCAGGTGATAGATATTTTCCATCCTCCCTATCAAGGTCAAGCTCCAAGGGAAATTCATATCGGTCATTTATCTAAATTAGATCAACCACAAATTAGGAGACAAAATGAAAACCAAACCTACAAAGTAAGCAAGATTTAAGCTGAGTGCTAATGGACTTGCGTGAAATGTGAAGATAATGTTAAAGTACATTCATTTAATTCATTATAATTTTCAGAATTTTGTCATCTTCCGAATATATATGTGACTTATTAGGATACGGCATTTCAACTATGATCTTAATTCACTTTTCCTAGATTATTTAGGTAGTAAGTGCTGGTTTGGTTTAATATGGGAAGTCATTTACTGTGGTATTTAAATTTACTATGGAAGTTGTAAATTGTAATTACTAGGAAATTGGAAAATTTGTTTGATTAGTACATGGGTATTAACTTCCTATAGGAAGTGTAAGTTACCATGGAGGGGCTTGGTAAGCAACTTCCCACATTGTGTGGGTATTTCAACTTCCATAAAACTTCCACTTACCTTATAAATGTTAAACAAACAACTTTACAAAATCTACTTCCTAGGTATTTCCACTTCCTAGATATTTAGATGTGCAACCAAACAACCTCTTGATACTTATGTAAGTAGCTGTTCCCACCCCCTCCCCCCCAAAAAAAATAAATAATAATATTAATAATAATAATAATAATAATAATAATAAATTGAAGGTATACTATCACAATCAGGATTGATGTCAACCATCCTCAATATTTTAAAATTCACGAGTTCTGAGTCTTAATGCTAGTCCCAAGTCCCAATATTCAAGGATCAAATGCAAATTAGAATTCCTCAGATTACCAAACATATACCATCATCAATGTATACTTAACAATTGTGTACTCATTTTTTTCTAATCGATACAACTAGATCGACACAAATTAATACTATTAGAACAGCCAAAGTAATGCAGAACATGCTAAAAAAACAACAAAAAAGATAATAACAATCCTTTCCCTGGAGAAACTGGGTTGGCTGATTACTGTCAGGCCTTTGTCTTCAAATATTTGTGAATAATTAATCGCTAAGTATTTTTAAATAGCCACTTTGCTCATTTAAAAATGCCTAGATTAAAAAACTCCACATACAGGTGTACACTGCACATGACCAAATTCCATGACACTGCAGACAATACACACATACCAGAAAAGTAAACTAAGATAAATTACCTTAACCATAAGGTCTCGCGTAAAATCATATTCAAACCGCTTTAATTGAAGTTGAAGAACGGGCGGGAAGTTGCTGAATAAGACACCTCTCTTAGCATCCTGCAATTACATATCCATAATAAATCATTCCCGTAATGCATTTTTGAATAGTGAATCTTTCAAAAATATTTCAGCCAACAAAATAACTACACACCAAATTGCTGTCACATTGGAATGAAAATAATTCCACTTACTGATGCATAATTACAGATCTAATTGCAGTCTCTAACCTGTAAACCATGATTTTCAGCTTGATACTTGTTATCACCCCCAAGATGTTCAACCTCCACATATTTATCAAATGAGGCATAAACATCCCGACAACCTTTGACATCAAGTTGGATATCTGACAGACAAGAACATTCCCATATTATGTTGTGGAGAACAATCTAGAGAAAAATCAACAATCTGACGATATTTTCCACGGACGATAGGGTCAATAATATATCTACTATAATACCATGAAATGATTCTTTTCTGACTGATTTGAAGTCCACGTTAATACACTCAATATAATTCACATGATGTCCTTCAAATAGTTTCTGTATCGTCCCTTCCACGGCCGTTCCCTAAGGCAGCATGTTAGGAGTCAAAAGAATATAGAACAAAATTATTATCACCGATGATTTAGTAGTATAAAAGATACCTTCATCTTTTGTTCGAGCTTTTCACTCAAGACTCTGTTAAGTTCTTGCACATCATGCTGCATTAAAGAATCACACGTCTCCCAGCCAAAAGATTTGGTTAATTCCTTGGTTGCAACACTGGTATCATGATACTGGAGCTTAAAAAACAAAGTCTGCAGAGCTAGCGGAATGCTTGCTGATGGTATTTCGTTTTCAGTTGTTGGCATATGATACACGGCCTGCGACAAAAAATAATAACTTAAACAAGCTATTGAATATGTTTAACTTGTAAGCTTGAAAATCAGAGAACGCATACTAACCTTCCTGAAATATGGTATATGGTACAAAAATTGAAGAAGGGAATTCATGTAACAAGTCGCTCCTTGGTTTTTTAGCCCAACATAACCAGTCATCTTCTTAGAGTCATAACCACGATAGTCAATGACTTTACGTACAGCAACATCAGCTTCGATAAAACATGTATCTCGCACAAGAAATCCTTTACTGGGGTCATACAGCTCACTGAGTGGCATGAAAGATGTAAAACCCCAATCACTTTCCCTTGCATGAAATATATGTTCTGCATCTACAAAATGGTAAAATTCCCTTGTCACACATTGTAGAGAAATGGCCAAGACTAAAACAAGTCTAATATATAATTGCTATGTAACTGGTATTATTTGGTAGTTTACATAATTTTTCAAGTATCACAATAAGGGAGAGTTAAATGAGTCTGTAATCTTTAGGGGAGGCAGGGTATTTACTACAAGTAAACGGAAAAAAATTCCATGATAGAAAAAAGACAAAGCATGACCACCTAGCCGAATCAAGCTGACAATGGACCCACTGCACAACTAGTCGCTAACTGCATGACTTGTCATCAACTGGTATATATATGTATGTATTAGTGTATTACCAAGTACGCCATTAATTGAACATAGGTTGCCCTTGAATGCATCAAAAGAGAGACATTTAAAAGTAGATCCTTGGGCAAAGCCACAGACTCCTAGCAGATTATCATATTACATTTCCCAATAATTATTATAATGCATATTTATATTATTGCTACGTGGATTATGTTATCTACACACAAATAAATGATTAAATGAATATATTTATACCTTAAGTTACAAAATTTTCACTAATACATCATAGCACATACAACACAGGGCCTTAGGACCAAACCCGAGTTCCGAGACAATTACCAAAGTCAGTCTAGAGTTTACAATGAGATGACGAGTTCCCGATTAATATAATTCTTGATACCTATGGACCAAACTATTATGAATTTAAAATCAGTCTCAATATCCTTTGGTGACAATGAATATAGGAAAATTTCTATGTCTCCGGCTACAAAGGGATTCTAGTCAATTCAATAAAACTATGGAACCTGCATCACAGGACAGAAGATTTAATTAAATTAAGGTCACTGTTCTTCGCAGCAACAAAGATAAAGTTTTTTATACCGTATAGTTTGTTCCAAGGATGTCAACAGGACATGACATATAATTGGTACTGTCACTCGGCACCTAAGTCCATTTAAACATAGCAGATTTCAAACTATTTTAAATTTAAATTTACTGTATAAATACTGTTTTTGTAAGTTAACCATTGCATCAAACATTTGCTTTCACAAGTTCAGTAAAAGTTGTCTCAATTTCAATAGGACGTGGCCAGGTCTATCAAATCTAGCAAACTTTTGCAAACAGATTCCTAGGCAATGACGACGTTCTAATGGCCCCAAGCATTTTGATCTATTTTTAGCAACAAAAAGTACTTAATCTATCATGATCTATCGTGTTACTACCGTTTTACTAAACAAAATTTGCAAATAAATAGGAATGATGGCAAACTGTTGCATCTATAACTACAGCAATGAGAAATTTTATCTAGATATCTCGGACAGTCAGACGTGTATTCTAATTGAACCACCACAGAATGCTATCTTGTTCCATCATATTCTGGAACAGAGATGTAAAGTTTTTAATATAGCAGGTATTATGTAAAGTTTACATAAAGAGTACAAATAAATAACTTGGATAAGTAAAAAATGATATTTAACATAGCAGGTACCTTTCTTTACATTGTATTTTTGATCAATATGATTAACCACAGACATTCTAAACTGGGCGCGAGTGGTCCACCCATAAGGCAAAGACAATGCATCTGCCACATCTAAATACATTGACAAGAAGTCTACATTGTTTCCATTTGGAAAAATTAGCACACGCCTGTACCATCAGACACCATAGTTATAAGTCACATAGTAAAAAACAGAACACCTCAGCAAAACTTAAATTCAGGTGAACAAAATTCAAATACCATTTGATACCACCACACACAAAATTACTAGAATAAACTTTGCCGTGCAGTCTAGAAAAGTTTCTGATCTGCCAGGAGAATCTATATGCATGCGGTCCATCATCAAGCTCTTGATTCTCCACTGTACTTGTTCCATTTGTCTGTACTACTGCTCAATTAACACCCAAAAATAAATCAAATTCACAGTACAAAAAGCAACACAAGATCAACATTACATCCATTTTTCAAAACTCACAGCAGCGAAAATTCAATTAAAGCGAAACAAAATGAAAGTAAGTCAGAACAAACAAAACCTTCCATCGGAAGAGAACCTTCGACAGGTTGAGGAATAGGATCAATATGTTCCGTACTCGGCACAAGCATCTCTTCATCATCATCATCTTGCTGTCAACAAAAAACACAAACATCAAACAAAACACAATCAATCAACTCTCTAGTTCAATAAACCGTAACCCTAGATCAAAATCTCAACCCTAAACCGATCAATTAAATTCCTCAAACTCAATTCAATTCATAAACCTCTATACTAAACCATAAACCCTAGATGATCACAAACCAAAACAACATCAACAACACAACATATCAAAATCACATAAACACGTAAACTAACAATCGCTAAACATATACATACAAACACACACATATAGATACACACAATTAAATAAACACACACAGATAGTGAAATTCAGTGTGTGTGTACGAAATAAAGACGTACGTTCATCTGTTGAGGATTGATTATAGTCATGATTGTAGCTAAACCGTCGTCGTTTCGATCAATTGGTCTCAAGAAATTCACTTGACGAGTTGTGAAAATATATGTAAGTATATGTGTGTGTATATGAGTGAGGGAGAGGAGCACACTTTATAGTGTTGTGGCCACTTAAAAGTTTGCATAAAGGGGTAAAAATGGAAATAGGTTTAAAGACTTGGGCATTTTGGGAATAGGAAATAAGGGGTGGGTTATGTTTACGGGACGGTGAGGAAATGTTTGGAAAATGACGAATTATGTGTTGACACGTATGAGAATAGGATTAAGCTGGACTACGTGGAGCATTTGTGAAGTAGGTGAGTGAAGCCCAGCTGTGACTGTAGAATTTAACAAGTTCTTCCGCGTTACTCTTCGCGCTTAAGGGTATCAATTGTCTTTCACCTTTTTCTCGGAAATTATCGAATAATATGAAGAAATATTTTTTAAATAACTATAGGATCTGTTTATACCATCAACACGAAATATAAAGCACCGTTTTTAAAAGAAATTATTTTTTTTTATTTCACACTTTATTTTTGTTTTAAATTTTTTAATAATTTTAGATATAAAATTTTACTTTTATTTATATTTGAAAATTAACTTTATGTATATTGTTGGTTTGACTAAAATCTTAAAACTCTGTTTAGAATAACATGTGCAATGGATTTTATTTAACAAAAAAAACATGTGCGATGGACAAATTTCTTTTAAATTTATATAATTTTTATTAAAATTTATAAATTTGTGAATGGATGTCCAAGGTCCTGAATAACTAAATTTAAAATTAATGTTACTATTATAGAAAAGGTAAAGCATGAATGTATCTTAAAAGGCATGGTAGTAGAAAGAAAAGTAATTTTTAAAATAAATCTAAGGAAAAAGGTATTGTCAAGGGCATGGTAGTTAGAAGGGAAGTCAAGTCGCATTTTCAGTTTGCTGGTGATATTAATATTTTCTTGGGTAACTCTACAGAAAATATAATTGCATTTAAAAGAATTTTATAGATTTTTCAGATAATTTCCGGATTAAAAGTAAACTACTCCGAGAGTGACCTATATACATGGCATGGCATGAGAAAGGAAAAGTAGTTAAACAATGGTCTCAGTTTGTGGGAAAGAGCTGGTGCGTGATCATATGAAAAATGTAACCGATTTTTTCGTTTCTTTAGGCCACTGGTCGTCCACTGGGAGTTTCGGGTTTAATACCGATATTTTAGCAACAAATCTTATAAATCTAAGTGTAGTGCTTGGGGTATTGGCTTCGTTGATAAGAATCGATACGATCTTTCTAAGGCTCCTATTCCAAATAAAATTCAATGGGATCCAAAGAAACCATGTCTTCATCCATAGCATCACAAGGAAAAATTATCCAAATTGACGGGGTAGTGTGAGTTTATCCATGCGGTTATGCACTAGGAATCCATTTTCTGAAAGATCCTGGCTTTCGTGCTTTGGTGGCCCTATAGTGAATCCTTTATTTGTCTTTTTATCATATGAAAAAATTACTCCATCTTAGGCGGATAGCGGGAATCGAACCCGCATCTTCTCCTTGGCAAAGAGAAATTTTACCATTCGACTATATCCACATTTTTTGTTCTTTATACATATCTCTGACTCATATTTATGAGATGAAAAAAAATGGCAAAAACTATACCGAGAATTGGTTCACGTAAGAATGGACGTCCTTGGAAAGTTTTAACATAAGCAACGGGGATTCGCAGATCTTCCAGGCGTAGAACGCGCGGGGCTTTGAACCCAAATACATTACCTACAATGGAAGTAAACATGTTAGTAACATAACCTTCTTCAAAAAGGTCTAATGGGTAAGCTACATAAGCGATATAGTGATTTTCTTCTCCAGCAACGGGTTCGATTCCGTAGCAGCGCCCTTTGTAACGATCAAGATTGACATGTCACGATCCAAACTCGAATTGGTTCCTGGTCCTGGTCAGAGACCACTGTGTTCGCCGGTAACCATACATGAAGGGGAAACTGTGCAGATTTAGCAACCGCACACAAGAATTCTTATTCAAATTCTGATTCCGAATAGGAAATATTAGGATTGGCCGACCAACAATATAAAATAAATATCTATTCAGGAGAGAATGGTATAATATAAGTGGACTAACCAATAA